>VZTO01025843.1:187316-264213 GCA_013400615.1 Syrrhaptes paradoxus
CTGGGGGGCTCAGAGGGGACAGGCCAGAAGGGGCTGGCTGATGTGGGGGATTTGGGGCAGGACTCTCCATGGTGGGCACAGGGGGACCATGGGGAGCCACGGGCAGGGGCAGAAGGGCAGGAGCCCTGTCTTTGCTTCCCACCGATGCAGAAAGCTCGTCGGATGTCAGAAAATAGAAAATTCTCCTTTGTTGGGGAGGAGGCTGCGGTGAGGACAAAGGATGGGCTCAGGAGCGGGTCAATGATGCTCTGTTCCTCCAGCACGGGCAGAGCCTGGCAGGAAGTCAACGATTGCCCAAAATGAAGTGATGTTTCCCTCACATCACATCAGAGCATCACCTGCATCTCATCAGAGCATCCAAACCCTCCTGGGCAGCCCCTGGGGCTCAGCGATGGGCCCATGAGCTGTGCCAGGCGCTGAGGCTGCAACCACAGGCTCCAGCCGGGACACCCTCAGGGCAGCTGTGATTGTCCTTTATTTTCCAGGCCCTGATCAGAATTAAGAGATATTTGGGGTACAAGCCCTGGCTGCTACCCAAATCCTCCTTGCAGCTGTCCCCAGCCCCATCCTTCCGGATGCAAGCATCTTCCCAAGCCCCCAACAGCTTTGCAAAAGCCATCAAGGTGCAGCGCCCCAGGCAAGGGGCATCCGAAAAGTGATGCCAGCAGCAGGGAGGGGGCATGGTAGGGGGTGGGTGGAGGTGGGCACAGAGCACATCCTGCATCCCAGAGAAGGGGAAAATCGTGGTCTCATCACTGTTGGTTCCTACCAGCCCTTCCAGTCCTAGTGACAGCCCGAGTGAATAGGAAAATCCTCGCCAGCTCAGAGGCGAGATTAAAGCAAAGGAAATTTCTGTGGGGGGTCTATTCTGCATCAGCCAGGGCCAAAATCCTCCGGCAGCTCCTGCATTGGGCTGGATCCGGCAGAAATATCCACAAAATGGGGATTTGGAGGGGTTGTGGGTGGCAATGGAGGCCGTTGTGACAGCATCAGGGATGGGACAATTTGCTGCCACAGGTGAAGGGGAGTTTGGTGGCTCGTGGTGCCCACTGTACGCTGTTGCTGGTGGAAATCACAGTCACAGCATGGGGGGACTCAGGGCTCAGCATCCTCTGCATCCTTGCAGGGCAGAAGCGATGGTTTGTGTGCGGCTGTTTCTTCTGACGGAGCAGCAAAGGATGGTTTCCATCGGTACTGTGACTCCAGTCCTCGTTTCCCAGGTGGTTTATGGGCTTCTCCTCGAGGTTCCCATCAGTTAAGGTGGGATGGATGAGCAGGGCTGGTGATGCTGTGCGTGCTCTGTGTGCGATGCACATCCAGAGAGCTGGAGGAAAGGGGAGAAGAGACAAAACAAATCCCTTCAGGCTCTCAGCATCCAGCTCGCTCTGCCCAGGAGGTCTGCAGGGGCTGCAGAGGAGGGAAGAAGGCGAGGGGGGGTAAGAGGCTTGCCCGAGCACCGACTGCCATGCTGGGACCCATGGTTTTGTCCCACGCCACTCCTGCTGGCATGATTTCGAAATTCAAAGCGTGTCCCCTTACATTCTGGATGGCAATTTTCCTGGTCAAGCCTGCGGGGTTTACCAGGGGTGTCAGGAAAGCCAGACTTTGGCCCCACAGGCTTTGCGATGAACGTAGACGAAGGCAGAGGCTCCAGTTTAACTCTTTTCCTGGGATTATTGGAAATCCTGCAGAATTACTGCACAAGGCGGGCGATGCAATAAATTTTGCGAGCCAGAAGCTGCTGCAAAGGCAGCACGGGAAGAGGTGCCGCTGAACCAGAGACGTTCAAACCCTGCTGAATAAAATTTATAATAATTCTGACATTTTTATGTCTGTCCATGAATTACAGTTAAAATCCCACCATGATCCCTGCACGCTCGTCACTTCGTACGGCAAAGAGCTGGCGGAGCAAGGGAGAACATCATTTAAATGCTGTTTCTTGGAAAACCGAGCCCTTCTGCATCTTTTTAAGGCAAGTTCCAAAAAAGAAAGTGCAAATAAAGCGCCCGAAAGCTGCTATTTTTTCACAAGGGAAGGCTGGCAGGGCTGGCGCTGGGACCGTCACCACCGCGTCCCTGCAGCAGGAACAGTGCCTCTGCGTGCTGAAGGGCAAGAATTTAAGCAAACAAAAAGTGTTTTGCAAACACACACAGAGCCCAGAGGTGCCCCTGGGGCGCTGGGACGAGGTGGCCGCTTGGCTTGGGGACATCGATGGCTGGACCCCCAGCGGGAGCCACCCGGTGAAACCCCGCAGGGTCACGGCTGCAGGCATTGGGGATTTATCCTTTGCGTGATGAGGGCTTGTCAATGGGGAGATTAGAGCAAAAATCAGGTTAAAACCCATTTATCTGCCCCAAGCAGAGCCTGGGGACGTGCGGAGGCTGGCGGCTGCAAAACGGTCCCGGCTGGAGAGGTAATAAAGGGCAAGCAGTAATTAAACCTGCGCACCTGGAAATAGCGCTTTCTGTAGCTCCCAGGCTTAACCAAACGAGGGAAATTTGCGCCGGTGTAATTAAAGCGATGTGGTTCACCACCTCGTCTGCACCGGGGAGTTATTCTGCAGCTTGGCTCTTTTCTCGCCAGCGAAACCCACGTGGAAAACCCCTCCCCAGCCCCTGCACTAACCCAACCTCTCGCCATCAGGGTGCCCATTAACACCAGCCCATTAACACCAGTTCATTAACACCAGCCTCCAAATGGGTCCAGCAGCTCCAAGCCTCCCCAGCCTGATGGCAAAGTTCAGGGCTCCCAGTCACTGTCACCACTCCCATCCAGGGACTTGTACATCTGAAGGACAAATCAGTATTTTTTCATTTATATTCACGCCTCTCAAACAATCTCTTTTTTTTTTTTTCTTGGCCTTTTGGGTGGTGAAATAACCCCAGACTCACCAGTGAGCAGATGGTTTGGTTTCTGTTGTCTTGATGGGAAAATCCTGCGCATGAGCGAGCTGCCCGCGGTAAAATACGATTTGGAGCCACCGTAGAATGGCATCCCCATGGCTGACGTGTCACAGCAGCACATGGGCAATGCCACTGACACTGCCACCGCTCCGCAGCCACTGCCTTTGCAGCTGGGAAAAACCCTGGGTGAATTCCCAGGCAATGGAAAAACGTTGCCTTGGGCTTTTTCCTTTCCTTCTTAAATCTGGATTAATCTGTTTTGAGACCAAAGAGGTGACGGCAAATATGATGGAGATGAAGGAGGGGATGTGGTGGAGGAAGGTCCAGGGAGGTGGGGGACAAGTGGCAGCTCCGCACCAGTACCAACCCCAGGCACGACAATCCAGGGATGGGAAAACTCATTTCCAAGTGCCTGAAACACCCATTTTAGTAATTTCTGATCCCTGGCACTTCTTGGAGAGAAATGGGGAGAAAAAAAAGAGAAAAACAGAGAAAAAAGGTTCTTGGAGAGAGCACCCCCAAAGTGGGAGAGCTCAGAACCACGGGGATGGCCAAGGAGGGATGTGTGAATGGTTTTCTACCATCCAGCATCTCTCCCAGCCATCAAACAGCAGCAAAAGGGATTTAATTTGGAGATTACAGAGGCCGCCCGGCTGCGATGATACAGGCTGGGTACGGAGAGCGGAGCATCCCCAGCGCCGGAGGTTTTTGCTGTAATCAGACCAACATCTGTCCGGTGATGCCGGGGCTTGCGCAGTGGCTGCAGGTTGGGTTGGAGATTTCCCACAGGCTCCTCCTGCTCCACTTTGCTGCAATTTCAGAGAAGTCTGGATTTTTTTTTTTTTTTTCTATCTGATACATTCTTCTTCTTCGGAAAGATTACATCTTGTCAGGAACAGGTATAATGGGCAAGAAGATTTCCCAGACTAGTCAAAATGTCATCCTGGTAAAAATGCTGGTAATAAAAAATAAAATGAAAGAGCCCACGATGGACTCAGGCCTGTAAAAATATCCAAAAGATGGATCTGGAAGTTTAGAAACAATTGAAACTCAGCAGTGAAAGGGCACTCCAGGGACTGCCGGGCCCAGCACAGACATTCATGGGGGGGGAAAAAAATCAATAAGTTAAAAAAAAAATTGTCTGTGTGCTAGGTCTTGAATTAAAAGGGGCCAAACCCAGACTTTTTCACCCAGCTCAAATAGTTTTGGGGTTTGTTGTTATTTTGGAAATTAGGGCAAACGAGGGGTGGTGGGATGGGGAGATGCTCCAGCTCCTGGGGGGGCTGTTGTGGCTCCAGCCCCCCTCCCCACCCGCTGTGTGTCAGGAAATTTGGGATGCAGGGATGCTTCTCTGCAAGGAGAGGGTGCTGGGATGGGGAGGGGACCCCAAGAGTGCGTCCTGGTGGCACCCATTCCACATGCCACCACCTTCATGTGGGGTCAGGATCCTTCCTCCTCCTCTCCAGGTCCCCACTGCCATCGCACCTCATCTGAGCGCATCATACGGGGGAAAAGCATCAGAGCCGAGAGGGAGCTGGTCATAAACCCAACCCACCCCATCCCTGGAATAGCAGTGCTTGGAAAAGCTTGGAAAAGCTTGGAAAAAAACCCTGACACCGGGGCCATGTTGTCACCGCATGGGTGACAGTATTTCCCACCCCGGAGGCAGCACGACCATCACGGTTAGGATGGCAGCTCCAGGGCTGAAACTGGGCTGGAAAATTGGGCTCTGAGGGTCACTGGGCACAATGGCCACGAGCCACTCGCTGTGGTGGCTTTTGCAAATCAAATGCGACTCTTTTCCTTTGTCCCCAGGTCAGGTGATGTCCCCAAGGACCAGGATGAGACCCTCTGACCATGTTTTTGCTCCCCAGCAAACCCCGTTACACTGCAGCAGGAACACGCAAGGAGAGGGACGAGCCTGGGGGTGGAGAGAGATGCAAAGATCAAACCAGCAGCAATTTCAAAATAAAATCCAACAGCCCAGGGAAAACACGGCGTGTCCTTGTCGAAGCTATCATTTATGCAAAAAAAAAAAAATATATATATAAAAAAAAATTGGCATAGCACGAAGGAGAGTGGTGAGGTATTTCCTGCAAAGGGCGTGGGGAGCATCCTTGGAAAGCCTGCCCTGCACAATGGGCTGCTTGTTTCCAGAAAAATAAAGAAGTTTGCTGTGACCCACCTGTCCGCGAAAGGTAGCTATTTAGGGCTGTGACATGGCCAGCTTGGAGTCACTGGGCTCCACCAGGCTCCGGGGTTTGGTGATTTACCTGCAGCTCTTTCGTTGCTGCAAAATACCTTGGGAAAAAAAAAAGAAAAAAAGCAGAAGGGATGCCCCAGCCCCAAGCACTCCCAGTTTGAGGTGTTTGCCCCCCACTTTTCAGATGGTGGCCATCAAACCCCCCCTGCCAGTCCCCCAGAGCCATGCCAGGGCAGGAAAGAAGGGGGCACAAGGGGGCTTTCTCCTTCCCCACTGTGGATTTTGGGGTAATTTTGTTCCCAGCTGGGAATTTGGGGGTTCAGAGCCCAGTGGGAAGCAGCTTCAGGGTTTGCCAGTGGGACGGCTGTGAGAGTGATGGGTGGGAGCATCCCCATGGAGCTGCGGAGGGGCTCTGCCACCTCTCCCCTGGGGAGGGGACAGGTGTGGGCAGGGAAGGGGGTGTCTGGGGGTTAGTGTCACACGTGTCCCCACATTCTGGGGCCGGGACTCACTCCCCACCCCAGGAACAGGGCATGCTCGGGGCTCACCACGGGCATTCCTGGAGGTTTCGGCAGCGTAACGAGACTTGCCAAAGCCTGATCTCCACCAGAGCTCACCTTTGGCATGGTATTTCCAAGGGGGAGTGTGGAAAACAAACACAAACCCACAGCTTGGGTGGGTTGCTGGGTTTTGGCTTTTTTTTTTTTTTTTTTTTTTTCTGCCTGAGCTCAGAAGCTGCAGCCAGGAGGATTTGGGTGATGGGAGCAGATCCAGCGTTTTCTGGCCAGATGCGATGTTGAAGAGAAGCAGCTCCACCTAGGCAGGAGCTGGTGCTAAAGCAGAACCAACCTCCACACCAGTTCAACCATCAACCATCACCTGTGCTGGGGACCACGCTGGTGGCATCTGCTTCAACCTGCAGCTGGGCTTTGAACCAAGGTCCCAAGTCTTCAGGTCATTTTGGGGCTGAGGATTCAAAGTTTCCCTTTTGCACACTGGAAAAAAAAAATCAAATATTCATTTTCTTTCCCAACAAGGCTGGAAAATTTGGGGTAAAATTTTTCAGCAAAATGTCATTTGCATCCTGCAAAGTCACCCTGTGTCCCACAGCAGTGGGAAAATCCTGCAAGGAATAAAACTCCAAAGCAATGAAAATCCATCCCAGGTGGAAAAAGACCCTTAGGAAAAAAAAAAAAGTGAAAGGCAAAGGTTTATGGAGCTCTGGATGTGTCTGGATTAGTCCCACAAAAACCAGCATCAGCTGCCGGGGGTGAATATCAGCTTCCCCGCTGGAGACAGCGGGAGGGACGCAAACCTGGGCTTCTTTGGAAAGCTGCTTATTAATCCTCATCAAACATAATTACACTTCAAACCCAAATGAGATGTCCAGCTGAATTTTGAATACACATTAATGTTTTTAAATGGGGGAAAATAACAAAAAAAAGGTAATTTATTGAATCCCAGCCAGGCTCCAGGTATTAAAATAGCCCCTGCTAATGGCTCCAGGAAGGGGGGGCTGCAGCTTCTTTCCAGCTTTGCCAATTAAATGCTTATTACTGACCAATTAGGCAGAAATCAACCTGGGTTTAAGTGATATCTGATTAAGCTGGTCCTGCAGATCAGCCTCGGTTGCTAACTGGGGGAAAGAACCACCTTCTCCCCCAAAGCCCCCCATGGGATGCTCAGACTGAGCAGGGTTTCTGCCCCCCCTCATCCATGAAAAATCCCTTTTTTTTTCCAGCACCACCGCTCTCCTGGGGGAAACACATTCCAAGGACCCACCCCAGCATGGCAAAACCTTCAGGAGCCATGAAGGAAAAAGGAAGGAAATGAGGGAAAAGGGGAAAATGAGCCACACACAGAGGGTGGCTTCTCCTTCCCCACCCCGCTCAGCAGGTTGCTGCTGCCCGGCACACGCTGGGCCGTGCCCATTTCCCAAATATTATCCCAATATTTGCTTTCAGTTCCCAGATCAATGGGCCTCTTCAGCCTCAACATTTTCTTTAAGGCAGCCAAGGAAACGTTTGAGTTTCCTCAAATCCCGCTTTCAGGGGTGAGCTGAAAGGAGTTTTCCAAGACAAAATAGGGGCAGTGTCGGGATTTTTCCTCGTTTCGTTGGGAAATACGCAGGAGGCCACATCACCCCTTATTTTTTCTGTAATTTTGCCCCCCTCCCACGCCGTGGCCAATGTTTCCCATACTCTCTGTGGTCTTGACAGATTTCTGAGCAAGTTTGCAGCTTTCCAGCTCCATCCCGACCAGGCGCTTCGGAGTCTTTACCCAAGACACGCTTCCTCCGCAGCGATAATTAATGTCTGAAGTTAAATAACACAAAGAAAACCCTCAAAACCCACCTTGAAAAGGTAATCCACAGGGTCTTGCCTTGCAGTTGCTTTTATTCTGGCATCTCCACCGAGCTGACCCGGGGGGTGAGCCCTGCCCGCACCCCCAGAGCCGCTGGTGCGCCCGGCCGGCACTAGGTGGGGATGGCAGCACGCAGCCGGGGAGGAGGGTGGGGAGGAAGGCCGGGGGCTGCTGCCGGCTCTGCCCGGGGAGCAGCGGGGGCTGCACAGGGCTGATGGGCTGAAGGGAAAAGCTGCCGGGGAGGGATGAGACGGGGGGTGAGGGTGACAGCATGGCGGGGATGCTGGAGGCAGCGTGGAAGGGATGTGGGCAGCAGTGTGGCAGGGATGCTGAAGGTGGCATGGCAGGGATACAGGCAGTGGTGTGGCAGGGATGCAGGCAGCGGCGTGGCAGGGATGCTGGAGGTGGCATGGCAGGGATACTGGAGGCAGAGAGTGACCTGGTAGCACATCAGGCTTCTGAGACAAGTGTGACTGCAAAAGCTGTGGCTGTCAGAAAGTCTGAGCCCCTCTCAGGCTCATAAATGCCCCAAGCCAGGGCAGAATTGCCTTCTGCACCCGTTCCAGCCAGCATGGCCAAGGAAGGGCACACACACAGCCCAGGGGTGCTGTGCTGAGCCCCCCAACCTGCCCTCACACCCCCAGCACACCCCTGCCAAGGACTGGTGTGGAGTGAGCCCCAGGCACTCAGTCGGGCTCAGCCAAGTGCTGACAGATGCTGCAGCACCCAAGTCCCACAGGCAGTCAGGGCGTATTTGAAATTTTAGGGTTTTGTCCCTCCGAATGGTACCATTCGCCCTCCCGAAGAGCCTCGCCAGAGAGGGATGCTGCTCGGGTTTTGGGTTGGTCAGTGCCACGCAGCCCCAAACAACACTCAGAGGGATTTACACACCCAAAGGGGTCCCAGGGAGAAACAACATAAAAAAAGGAAAATAATTCTTTCTTCTGGACAGTGAGAGCCTCGGCCAGGATTGTCATTTGACTTACCAAGGCAGTATCCCTGAGCCCGTACCTTGGAGGGAGGCAAATGCGCACAAACCACCTGAAAAGAGGGAAAACCAAGAAAATTAGCCCAATTCTACATAGAGCAGAAATTAATTTGCAAAGTTCCCAGCCTGGAAGAGTCACACGCAAGCACATCGCATCCTTTTCCCTGCAGAACAGCTGGAGCCAGCCAACGGCTCCCATGGGCCTGATCCTGCCCGAGGGCCTGGCTCTTCAGCACCCGGCACCATGGTCTTGGTGGGTATTTTGGGACAGGTTGGTGTGGCTGTGGACCCTTTGGTGATGCCTCACTGGTATCTCCTGAGTCCGAGACACTTCTCTGGAGAAAGGTGGAGGGGCTTTGGTTTCTATTTGACGGTATTACAACCCTTCAAGGAGATCCTGCCCACCATGCCGCCCTCCTCATCCTCACAGCCAAGGGATGAAGGCAGGGAATGGGCTTGTCCCACCTCACCAGTCCTCATTTGGAAGAGATTGCACCGCCGAGGCTGCCGTTAGCCAGGGAGAGCCCAGCCCAGCCGCAGAGCTAATGAGTTTCTGTGTTTATTACCGGCATTAATCACATTTTGCAGTTTCGGAATGGAAACATTTCCCATGAGTGCTCCTCGGCCAGACCTTCTCCTGGCTTAATCCGTGTGTCTGCGCTGGATTCACACTATGGCAGGATGCCGGCATGGCTGCAAGCTGGGCCATCGGCCACTGAGCTCCTGATTTTGCTGGAAAGGCTGGGACGTGGCAGCAGCGCCGGGAGAAGGACGCAAAACGCTCGTGGTCCTCATGCCATCTCGGGATGAACGCATGGCACGAGGAAACTCCATCACAGGAGAGTGTTCCACACTCCCTGCTTCGTGTTGGATGGTCAGCCATGGTCAACACCCCAAAACCTGTCTCGAAAACAACGGACCAATGCAATAAGCACTTCACGTGAAAGAGTTTAGTTCCCAGTACTTGCTGTAAATCCCTCCGGAATCCACCTGATCCAATTCTACTCCCTGAGTCACCACCAAAACCAGAGCACAGCCAGAAATCTCACCACCGCTGCCTCTGCACGAGCTGTCTTCAGGGGGAGCATCACCCCGAAGTCCAGAGCCAGAGAATTTTCTCAGCTTCCTCCTGCAGGGACCAGGGATGCTCTCAGCCATCGGCATCCTCAGGGAAACCCTGAATTTTGGGGACCTGGTCTCACCAACTTGCTCGGTGCACAAACCACAGCCATAGTCAGGTTGTTGCTTCATTTTTGCTTCACCTCTCAAAAAAAAAACCAAACTCAGCCCCAAACCTGCAGCACATCTGCCAAAATCCACGTTTACAACAGAAACGATGGCTCAGACCCAGGGACTGGGGTCTGTGCCCTGAAACCAGGAAGCAAAGGAAGGCGGCATTGCTGGGACAAGAACATCAATCAGAATATTGACTGAAACATAACTATTGATTTAACCCCTTCTGCTGCTTCTCTGCGTTCCCCACGGGCTCATCCAAAGGACAGAGAACATCATTTTACACAGCCTCCCTGGCCGCCTGCTCTGCAAATCATCGCTCCCCAAAACCTGCAGAACCCTTGTGACCAGGGATGGCCAGTGTGTCCCCAATTGCTCCCCCATCACACGCCTCAGAGCTGGTGCTGGGCATGACCAGGAGCAGGATTTGGCCCCAGAAATTTGGCAAGTAGGGATGGCAGGGTCAGGGTGGTCAGGGGTGACCCTGTGCCTGGCAGCATCACTTTACCTGGGGTCACCAATGCTGCTGGTGCCAGATTATGCTTCTCTGAAGGTTTGCTTCTTGCTATAACAAACAAAGTCAGGTTCTGAGGGTATAATCACACATATATATGGATTCATATTTACATATATGTATCTCCCAGCAGCTCTAGGAGGACCCCACTGGCTGCATGCTTGTGGCTGTGATGCACCCAGAGATGTTGCCTTACCTTAGTCTCACCTAGAAAAACCCCTCCTGCACATCTGGAGCTGCAGCTGCCACATCTGGAAGCAGTGTGAGCATGGCAGAGGTGTTTCAGGGAGCTCCGGTGCCCGGACGGAGCTGGGATCCAGCAGGACATCAGGGCTGGGGTGCAGGAAACGCTCACCCCAAACCCAGCCCGGCTTGAAAGCCCAGCGAGTGCTAACACTAACAAACAGTCCATGTGTTTATATCCCACCTTCCTGCCAGGGCAGAGGAGGGGACGGGTATTTCTGGCTTCTTTTGTCACTGCTGGAGATGTCTGTGAAGGCCAGGAATGGCACAGAGCTGTTGGGAAAGCTCAGAGGTGACAGCCCCAGGCACGGGGCGATGCAGTGGGGACACAAGAAGCTGCTCTGAGCCCATTTACACAGGGATTGAGTTCAGTTTGCAGGATGTAGGACACATCCCTGGCTTTGAAAAACCTGGGGATGAAAAGCAGCATGGGCTGGGACAGCCCATCCAAGCCACCTCCTGCACCAACCCCTATGCAAAGGCAGCAATGGAGCAGGAGAGTCTCTGTCCAGATGTCACCTGGACACTGGCAGCGATGCTCCAGCATCATCGAGCACCACTTCCAGCCTGTCCCCTCTGCTAATGACAAGTTAAAATAGAAATCAAGGTGAAAGCACAAAGCGGTATTGCTCATTGACCACTTGCCATCATGCCACAGGGTTTGGCCACCAACACACCAACTCACTGCTGGGTTTATGATAATTTAAACCATCCAGCTCCCCAGCTTTGTCCCAGCAAGCGACCTCCTCACCTACAGTTTTGAACCTGCTTTGTCCCCCATGTGAGCCCAGGCTGAAATCCCTGGCCCATGGTGGCAGGTCCAGATGTCCCCTGCAGCAAGGATGCTTTTTCTTACAAGATCAGCAAGGAGGGGACATGAATTCTTGCAAGCACTCATAGGCTGATGGCTTTGGGTCTTTTCTTTCAAGCACAGAACTAAAACACAGAACATGAGCGGCAGGAAAGCCCAGCTTTGATTTGGGCAGAAGCTTGGTATCAGCCAAGAGGAAAACAGGTCAAACCAGGACCTGGGCAGGGCAGGAGCTCCTGGCCAAGCCTCAAACCAGGTACGCTCCCTCCAACTGACCCACTGCAGCAGGGAGCGGGGCTGGAAACACCATCCTTTCACACGGCTTGTCCATAAAACAGAAGATTTAAGCCAGAAAGCAGGTGGGGAAGTGAGGAGAGATCTTCTTCCATGCCAGCCCCATGTCAGAAGTCTCCAGTCTCCTCCAGCCTTTGCTGCTGCTAATTACTGGTTCATCCCCTGAGGATGGGTCTACCTGCACATTTCTTGTCTAGCACGGGTAGTTTAGAGGACCACACTCCAGCTGAGATGTGCTTTATCCCCACAAACACGCTGCAGCCATGAGGAGGTGCCAGGGGCTCTTGGCATCAAGAGCTGGAATCCAACCCTACCCTTGGGCATCCATTCAGACCCAGCGCTTTCTCTGGGCCTCTTTATTCTAGCTCTAACCTGATCAGTTAAACTAAGAATATCTAAGTTAACTTGCTGTGCACGTGAAGGGGCTGAGAGTTTCTCCTCCAGCTGAGGACAGGAGCCCCACAGACACCTCGATCCCAGCACCAGCTCCCTGCCTCGCCGGCATGTCCGCGTCCTCCTCCCTGCTGCCAGCAGATAACAGGGCAATTGAGATAATGAGCCTGCTCCAAGCATTTAACGAAGCCAGGCACTAATGAACTAGGCTCCACAGCACCCCAAAGATGGGTTGTTGCCATTCGTGGTGGAGGGAAGCCAAGGTGGGAGCCGGCGGAGTGGCTGACCCCGGTGATGGGGTACCTGGGGCGGGATGCAGGAGCTGGAGCTCCCTGCCCGGAGCAGGCAAAGGACGGCAGGTAGACACGATGGCGACCACAGCTCTCTCATGTGGTGGCCTGTGGCTGGAGAGACAGGTTTGTCCACCTCTGGGAGGGCAGGGGGGACTCCCCACCCATCCTGGTCCCGACTCAGCCCTGAGGGGCTACCAGGCAGCTGAGCCTCTGACGCTGGAGCTCCTGATCCTGGTGCACTGGCATTGTCGTCCTTCTCCACAGCCTGTCCCCCAAGACTTGCAAGACCTGAAACAGGGCCACCAAGGCAGAGGACTCCCAGGTCCCCTTGCAAACAAGCTTCCTCAGTTTTGTGACTCACCTCAGCGTCACTCGTGACTCCGTGTCACTTGGCCAGAGCAGCATTGCACCACCTCTTATGGAGGGACAAGACAATGGTCTGGCAGCATGTCCCACGCTGCAGCCGAGTCCCTGACGTCTCTCCCTGCAACATTTTCAGACCAGCCTCCATGCCCTCTTGCAATGAGCATCCTCTCACCGACGACAGGTCCCCTCACAGCGGCGTCCCTGCCGGCGGGGTCACGGTGACTCTCACCGGGTCTGCCTGCAAGGGTGAGGACAGATGATAAATCACAGGGATGCAGCCTCCGGGTCACACACTCTTACAGCACACCCGTTCTCACATGAATATTGACAGCATGCTAAAAATATTGTTCATTTTTTCACCGACTAAAATTTTCCAGGAGCGTCAGAACCAGAGCCCACACCCGATCCGTAAAGCCAGAGGTTTCCCCTCACCCAGCCACAGCCATGCTGGGGAAACACAGAACTCTGAACAACATTTCTGGGATTTTTTTTTTTTTTGGTCCTTTTACAAGCCTGGCTAAAATATCACCTTTTTTTCAATAATTCATGATGGTTTGCACCATCCTGCAGCCGAGCTCGGCACCATCGCACCCTGCCTTGCTCCCCTGTGCCCACCAGAGAAGGCTGTGGGAGAGCTGGGGTGCTCCTACTCCCCACCCAAAGCCCCATTTTGACAGCTCAGAAAATTAAACAAAGAAAATATGTTTTCAAACCAGCTCCCACCTGGTGTTAGGCAGCAGAGAGCTAAGCCTGGCTTGGTGACAGCTCTGAATGACAACGGCCAGCCAGGATTTTCTGGTCAAACCTTTCAGAAGAGCCTGTTGTGCCAGGTAAAGGGGAAATCTGAAGGATGCTCATAATCACATCTTTGCCTAATTTGGCTCTTGGCCACAGAGGAGGAGCAGGGGAGGCCACAGAAAGTGTTTACACAACAAGGAGATAATCTTGGAAAGACCGGACCCGGAGCTAAGCTGATACAAAGGAGATGCCATCAGTGTGTTTTTGCTAATTATCGCTAATCATTATTTGTATGTAGCTGCTCTCAGGAGCTCCGGTCCTGGCTCAGCCCCTGTGCAAGTGGAACAAAGAGGGGGGTTCTGCCCCAAAGCCCTGCAGGCAAGAGGAGTGGGAGGGCGAGCGCAGTGCCGGGGCAATGCCCCGACTTTGGTGGTGGGCACAATGCATCCCCCACCCCATGCTGTCCTCTTCCCACTCACACCAGTGACTCCCAGTTAGATCCCGTCTGTCCTCCCTTTGCTTTTCTGAGTGTGTTCAGTGCCTCAGCCTCTTGTCAAACCCCAGATCTATCACAGCCCATCTATCAGCAGCTTCCTCCCCCTCCTCGTGCGCGATGTCTTTCTGCTGACACGGCAATCGCTGCCCTGTCAACGCGTCTTGACAGCACCAGGATTTCTCATTTCCAACCCCGGCGTGTCCCAGGGTGATTCCCAGCTCCTCCATTAACCCCTGGCCCTGCGCAATGGGGGCAGCCAGCCCTGATGGATGCTCCGGCGTCTCTTCCACCTCTGGTCTGCTGTTTTTCCTCCCATCGTTTGCCATATCTATGCAGAAGAGCATTTAACCTGGAGGTAACGAGTGTCAAGACTTTTCTTCTCCTTTCCTTATCTTCTCTGCTGAGAACAATGGAGGCAAGGTTTGCAGAGGGAGGTAATACCTTTTTTTAGGCTGACTGAAATAATTAGAAGAAAAAACAGGCAGGCTGGTGGGTACAGGAGTCCTCCAGCAGGCCTGAAATAGCAGCAGAAGTCTGCAAAGCTGAATACCAGCGGAGAACAATAGCTCTGAGCGGGACTAGCTGTGTTAACCAGTTCTGCCACCAAAGACCATTCCCCAGCTGTTTCCCTTGGGTGAAGAAACTACATCACCCCTCTGCCAAAACCCATGGTCCTGGACCACCCCACTGCCAGGACCCCCCGCTGTGGCCGAGGGACCCACGCTGCCCATCACATGGGCTTCACGATGGCTGGAGTGACACAATGGCACCCACGAGGGCATGCCTCGCCTCTCTGCACCCTGGGCCCTGTCCCTGCCTGACCCCAGCCCCAGGGACATTGTCCCATCCTGTGCCCCAAGACCCTGCACCCTGCATCACCCTGGGGACCCTCCGATTCTGGGGACGCTGTCTTACCATGGGGGGCTGGCCTGATCCCTGGGGACCCTATCTGGCCCAGGGAAGGGGAGAAATAAGTGTTAACAACCCACGCAGTCTGGGGACCCTATTTGACCTTGGGGACTCTATCTGACCCTGGGGACCCTGCCTGACCCTGGTGACCCTATCTGATCCTGAAGACCCTGCCTGACCCTGGTGACCCTATCTGATCCTGAAGACCCTGCCTGATCCTGGGGACCCCTCCCGCCCCAGGCTCCTTGTCCCATCCCAGGGACCCTGTCCCACCCCCGGGTACCCTGTCCCACCCCATGCTCCACACCCCACCCTGCCGCCACCTCCTGTCCCCATGAACCTTATTCACCCCACATCCCCAGTCCTTTGGGGGCTCACTCCCACCCCCTTTCCCTCCCNGGCCGGGGCCGGCGGCGGGGGCATCCCCGCCTCCTCGCTCGCAGCCGGAGCCGCCGGAAACCCGGAGCTGCCGCCGCCGCTGCTGCTGCTCCCCGAGAAGTTGGTGCGGAGACGAGAGCCGCGGGGCCCGCCCCGGCTTGGCACGGCCCGGCTCGGCTCGGCTTGGTCCGGCTCGGCTTAGAACGACCCGGCTCGGCTCGGCTTGGCTCGGTCCGGTTTAGCACGACCCGGCTCGGTTTAGCACGACCCGGCTTGGCTCGGCTTGGTTTGGCCCGGCGCGGTTCAGCTCGGCTCACCTCGGCTCGGCTCNATCCCTGGGGACCCTATCTGATCCCTGGGGACCCTATTTGACCTTGGGGACTCTATCTGACCCTGGGGACCCTGCCTGACCCTGGTGACCCTATCTGATCCTGAAGACCCTGCCTGACCCTGGGGACCCTATCTGATCCTGAAGACCCTGCCTGATCCTGGGGACCCCTCCCGCCCCAGGCTCCTTGTCCCATCCCAGGGACCCTGTCCCACCCCCGGGTACCCTGTCCCACCCCATGCTCCACACCCCACCCTGCCGCCACCTCCTGTCCCCAGGAACCTTATTCACCCCACATCCCCCGTCCTTTGGGGGCTCACTCCCACCCCCTTTCCCTCCCTGGCCCCAGCCCCTCCCGGGGGCTCGCAGCCCCACGCCCGCGGCGGGTGTGGCCGGGGCCGGGGCCGGGCCCGGGCCAGGCGGGGGGAGGCCGGGGCCGGCGGCGGGGGCATCCCCGCCTCCTCGCTCGCAGCCGGAGCCGCCGGAAACCCGGAGCTGCCGCCGCTGCTGCTGCTGCCGCTGCTGCTGCTCCCCGAGAAGTTGGTGCGGAGACGAGAGCCGCGGGGCCCGCCCCGGCTTGGCACGGCCCGGCTCGGCTCGGCTTGGTCCGGCTCGGCTTAGAACGACCCGGCTCGGCTCGGCTTGGCTCGGTCCGGTTTAGCACGACCCGGCTCGGTTTAGCACGACCCGGCTTGGCTCGGCTTGGTTTGGCCCGGCGCGGTTCAGCTCGGCTCACCTCGGCTCGGCTCAGCTCGGCTCGGTTCGGCCCGGCCCGGCCCGGCTCGGCTCGGCATGCCCACCCGCCCGGAGCTGAGCGGTGCAGCGGGGGGGCGGCGGCGGAGCCCCTGAACGGGGGGCGAGGAGCGACCGGCCCTGGCCCGACATGGAGCAAGTGAGTGCGACCGGGACCGGACCGGGCGGGACACGGGAGGGGAGGGCACCTGCCGGGACGGGGCTGTGCAGGACCCCCCGGGCAGGACAGGAGCCCCTCGGTGCCACTGCCGGCCGGGAAGGGGGGGCTGAGGACCCAACCGGTCACTTTGGGTTTTTTTGGGGTCTCCACCGGCGCTGGGACATCCCAGTCCCCAGGACATCCCCTGCCCCACTCCGCCTGGGTCCAGCATAGAGACCCAGAGGATGGGGGGGTCCCAAGCAGCCCCCTGTTACTTTTTTTGCACTCGCCCGGGTGCGTTGGAGCAGAGCATCCCAAGAGCTTTTTGGGTTTTAAACTTGCGAAGCGGGCGGGTGAGGCTGGCGGGCAGATGTTGGCACTGGTGGAGGACGAGTGCTGACAGAGTCGGGCTTGTTGGGATGCCACGCTTGCTCAGGCCACCTTGTGCTGACTCTCGCTGGGGTGTTGTACTTCCGTACTGGAGCCGGGCCTCGCTCAGACCGCAAGCTTGGCCATGTCCACATACCTCGCAGCCTTCCCCACGTCTGTCCTCCTCCTCTGTCTCAGCCTGGGATGGGTTTAACTCAGAGAAAATCAGCAGTGCTTTTCCTTCACATGTCAGTTTTCACGTCCATGGGTTCACACTTAATTGATCCGCACAATCTCTCAGATCAATTAAGATGTCACAAATTTTTTAGCAAGTTCAACAGATTGTTTTCTCCCCTCCTCTGGCTGCACAATTATTCCTGCTTCCTTTCCTTTAAGGAGGTTTTGCTGCTCATGCACAAAGAAAGCTCCCAGGAGGGCGGGCTGCCACAGGACTTCAGGCTCATGCACATGCAATGCTGGGAGCTGTGGCTTGTCTTTCCCCCTCTTACCCCCCCTTATTTCACCTCCCAACATTTTGTGGCAAGAATGAGAGCTTTTTTAGAACAGCAAGGAGACAGCAAAGCAGCCCGAGTTGGTAGCAACTGAGTTGTTATTATCCAGCAGCATCCATTAAATTAATCCACAGCAGAGAAAATGCTTCCAGCTGGTAACCACTGGCCAAAGGGGCTTTGCACCCACCCCAGCATCAACTGACCAGCTCGCCGGCCGCTCTTTGTTAATGGTAAATTAATTCTCCGGTGACTGCTTTCAGGAGAGGGTGTCAGATGCAGTTTCCCAACTTTCACGTGGAGCTGAGCAGTTTATTTCCAGTGAGATGGTTTTGCTCCTGTGGGTCAGAGTGAAGCAGACGCACTCACAGCTGGGTTTGGATGATAATATGGAAAGGGAGAAAAGGAGTTGAGGTTTGGAGATGCAGGTTGTGTCCTGGGAGGCATTCATCCATGCCTTGCTAGAGAGGAGTGTGCGATAAATGAGCTGCTTGTGCTTTAAATGAAGTTACTGTAAAAGGGCAAAACACTTCTGTGCGCTGTTCATGGTTTGTAAAAGCACCACAGCAATTCAACTGTTGGGTTTTTTTTTTTGTTGGAAGATATAAAAAGTATCTGGGTTTGTGGGCCCTGAAAACACCGGGGCAGGGAAGGGGAGAAATAAGTGTTAAATAAAAAGCTGTCCTGTCCCCTGAATTTGGGATGTCTGCTGAGCTGCGAAACGTGAGTGTAAACCAGGCTGGAAGAGCGAAACTCATGTTTCACTGCTAATTCCACTGGGATACAAATTGCAAAAATGACTCGTATGGCTCGGTTTTGGGAACGATGCCTTTGGCATGAACCAGCAGCGGGATAACTCAGTTCTTCCCTTGTTTATGCTGGCTTGCTTGGCTGATGCCCGTGGGTTTCTTCTCATGGATTTACACCAGCGTCAGGAATGAATCCAGCCCAAGAACATCCCGGAAAGGATATCTCAGTATTTCTTGCAGAAGGAATGCCCACATAAAGCTGAATTAACAACAGCAACTCATTTCTTTGTGCCATGCTCCAGTCTTAGTCCCGGAATCACAGGCAAAAAGCACAGGATGGACACAAAGCCCTGCTCTCAGTGCCCTTCCCTAGCCACCATCCCCTCGCTGATTTGTGGCAGAGGTGGCGTGAACCAGTCCTAAAAATAATCAACAAAAATATCAGGTACTGTCTCGGAGACTCTTCTCGCTTTTGCAGGAACAAATNACGTGGTTTGCAAAAGCACCACGGCAATTCAACTGTTGGGGTTTTTTTTTGTTGGAAGATATAAAAAGTATCTGGGTTTGTGGGCCCTGAAAACACCGGGGCAGGGAAGGGGAGAAATAAGTGTTAACAAAAAAGCTGTCCTGTCCCCCGAATTTGGGATGTCTGCTGAGCTGCAAAACGTGAGTGTAAACCAGGCTGGAAGAGCGAAACTCATGTTTCACTGCTAATTCCACTGGGATACAAATTGCAAAAATGACTCGTATGGCTCGGTTTTGGGAACGATGCCTTTGGCATGAACCAGCAGCGGGATAACTCAGTTCTTCCCTTGTTTATGCTGGCTTGCTTGGCTGATGCCCGTGGGTTTCTTCTCATGGATTTACACCAGCGTCAGGAATGAATCCAGCCCAAGAACATCCCGGAAAGGATATCTCAGTATTTCTTGCAGAAGGAATGCCCACATAAAGCTGAATTAACAACAGCAACTCATTTCTTTGTGCCATGCTCCAGTCTTAGTCCTGGAATCACAGGCAAAAAGCACAGGATGGACACAAAGCCCTGCTCTCAGTGCCCTTCCCTAGCCACCATCCCCTCGCTGATTTGTGGCAGAGGTGGCGTGAACCAGTCCTAAAAATAATCAACAAAAATATCAGGTACTGTCTCGGAGACTCTTCTCGCTTTTGCAGGAACAAATGGTCAAGTTGCATCTTCTGAGGTTTTTTTTTTATGCCTTTAACCTGCAGCCGAGGGATTGCAACCGCACCCCCATCTTGTGCTGCACTGTATGCATGTGAGGGGGGTGCTGCTGACCCCCAGCCCCAGCAGCTCCGCAGCCCCAGGGACCCACAGAATGCAGGATCACAGCTGTCGCATCCATCTTGTAGCGGGTCTGGAGGCTCCGGCGACTCCTGTGCAGTGACAGGGACAGAGCCCTTTGCTGGTGGCTGCTTTCACCTACTGAGACCAGCACTCTCCATCTCATCTCTTTCCCTCTCCTGGGATGCTCAGCGGAGGCAGGCGGGGGCTCAGAGTCACGGATCCTCTCTGCGGATGCTCCAGGATGCCAGCACAGCTGGGAAGTCTCGCCTCGTGTGGAGGGAACCCCACACCAGGGCTCCCAAGTGGCCTGGGAGAGGGTGAGCTGCAAGACCACCCTCCAGTGTCACAGAGAGGGGGTGCCATCCCCCTAAAGCTGGAGAGCTGGTGAGCTGGCTGGGAGCAGGCTGCCTGGTGAGCTCTGCCCTAGCTTTGCAGCTCTGCCTTGTGCAGAAGCGCAGGCGTGAGCCTGAATTCCCAACAAAAATGGTTACTGGGGCAGGTTGTTTTTTTCCGAGGTAGATGTTAAGTGCTGTGTCTTCACAGGGAGTGCTTTTATTTTAAAATCAGAGGAGACAGGGTAGTTTTTATTCTGCAGAGCACCAGGAGAGGCCATGGATGGACATATTTGCCATAATAAGCCTTTCTGGCAGGTGGGGAAAAAGAGCAGGAAAAATTAATCTGCAAAGCAAAAAAAATGTAAGGAGTGAAAACATTTTGGCAGCTGAAGGTCTGGAATCACTCAAGCTCTTGGTACAGCTACGGCCATGCAAAACTGCTACGAGGGAGGGTAAAGTCTGTGCCCAATTGCCTAAAAATGACATCAAAAGGGTGCTCGCTCAGGAAACCAGCAGGTCTATATTTGTGCAGCAGTTGATGTTTGCTGAAGTCGCAGATCACAACTGAATACAACTTCCTGTCAACCTAAAAAGTCAAGTTTAAAAAAAAAAAACAACCCACGCAGTACCCCTCATTTCCCGGAAAACTTTTTCATGCTCTGTCATCCTGTATTGTGGCCGTTTCAAACGCAGCTCGGTACAAACAAAATAACTTCTACAAAGGGCGCCAAGGATGTTGCAGATTTCCGCCTCATTTTTTTTTTTTAGGTGATACACAGTTTATTTGAGTTTCTTGTGCCCGGTCTGCACCTGAGCCTATCTGCAAAGCCAAGCCTCTTCCTGACCTTAGCAGGGATCAGGATAAATGTGGGTGCATGGGGCGTTTCATCTGTCTTTCCTCTTTTTATGTCTGCGAGTTCCCTCTTTAGAGTAACAGCTCACTTGGATGGCAGCTGCTGTCCAAGGGCGTGTTCGTTGGGAGTCTGGTGCATGAAAACAAATTTGTCAGGAAGGCTCTCCTCCAAATTTTTGGAGCTTGTTGGTATGCACTTTCTCTGTCCTGGCCATGGGAGTGTCCAGCTTCAACTCCTTTCTATGCACGTGGGATTTCCTCATGTTATGAAACATGATGTCTGAGTTCCAGCCACTCTGGTTTGTTTTGCTTGGGTTTTTCTTTCCCTAAGAGAACAGGTTTCATTCAGCAGCTAGCGAGGGCCATTTGGGAACGGTTGGGGCTCTGCCTTTGGTGTGCATCCTTGGTTTGTGGAAATGTGCTGGCTTTCTGCGGTGGGATTGCTGCTGTTACAGATGGGGACGTGGAGGAAACTGAGTCTCGGGGGACAGTGGGGTTCCTGGGAGGAGGCTGGAGGATTTGGGGTTGGCCTCTCCATACAAGTCACAAGGTTGGTGAGGTGTTTGTGTAAGGGGATTTGGCTCAGCGAGGGATTCCCCTTGCCTTGCTCCCGGGAAAGAGGCTTACTGCAGGGTCTGTGGGGTGCTGGGGGCAGCAGGGTGCTAAGAGGGAGGCAAACGGTGATCCTGCCTTCGCAAAGGCTCTCCCAGCGCTCCAGAGAGCAGGAAAACTCATATTTAACCGAGTCTGCTGGTGGAGGCAATCAGCTAGTAAACCTGACTGTCCTTGCTCCCCATCTTAGGTTTCCTGTCTCCATTTGATGAGGATATTGATATTGGATATTTCTGATGGTTTTTTCAAAGCAGGGAAGTTATGCTTCTCCTGGTTTTCACCAGGCCTGGAAAGCCAGCAACCTCCCAGTGCAGGATCATGGAATCACAGAATCGTTTGGGTTGGAAGGGACCTGAAAGACCATAGAGTTCCAACCCCCTGCCATGGGCAGGGACACCTTCCACTAGACCAGGTTACTCCAAGTAGACCACAGGGGAAGCAGAGGAGCAAGGTGGACTTGCTGCCATCCCAACAGTGTCCCCAAGAGTGGCCAGGGTCCATACCCACTCCCCAGTCCTGTGGCAGCTCTGGGGTGGGAGCTGGTTGAGTTTTCCTCTGGAATATCCCCGTCTTTTCCCTTGTGATGTGGTGGGGAGGAACCATGTGTGGTGGGTGCTGAGGTCTGGTCTGGGCAGGCTTTCTGGTGACCTTCATTAAGTTAATGGAAAGTGCTTTTGTTGTAATTCCTTTTCCCTCTGTCCCTGCAGGATACAAAGGAGGAGGTCTCAGAGAAACCAAAGCCTGCTCCGACCGCAGAGAAATATGGCTGGATTAAGAAAAGCAGCGGAGGGCTCCTGGGATTGTGGAAGGATCGTTACATCCAGCTACGGAAAACACAGCTTGTGGTCTTTGAGGATGAGGTATGGTCACAGCTAATGGCTTTGAATGAGGGGTAGGATCAGGGCCTTGGTGACACAAGTTCCTACATTTTTCACTCTTCCCTCCAGCCAATTCCTTTCAAAAGGGCTTCTCCAGTTATCTCCAGGAAGGTTATAAGCTATAAAGAAGAGACAGCAGCTGCATTTTAGAGTATATTGTATATCATGAATATTGTAGCCAGTAAATATTTTGACAGTGCCACTGCCAAAAAAAAAATAATGGGGGCAGGACATCCTGTGAGAAGGTGAACAGAGCAAAGCCTTGGGTGGAAGCAGGATATGTGCTATGCGTTTTTGGTGTTTAAAGGATAAAACTGGATTGTCGCAGGCTGAGTTCCCACCTGCCACTTCAGGGAACAGCAGGCAACCTTGCAGCTGTTTGGCACCCCTCGAGCAGCTCAAATTGTTGCTAGCCAGACTCTTCAGGGTTCCGTTTAGCCACCGATGGACGCAGGGAGAGGTTATGAGTGCTCGCTGTCTTCCTTAAGCAGGAACACAGTCTGGATTTGGCTCATCCTTTCCCTTTACTTAAGCCAGTACTGAGCGAAGGACCCCTGGGAGCCTTGTCCTGGACTTCCCAAGATAAACTGCTTGCCTTAAGTTCATGGCCTCACTTAAAGCTGTTTCCAGTCAAATGAGAAATAAGAGCCAAGCTGAATCCGTCCTGTATCTTCATGCAAGAAGAACGGAGGGTGCAGGGTTGGTCCTGCTGGGCTGCAAAGCTGGCTCTGTCCTGAGCCAGGCCCTTGGTTTCTGGGCTGGAAGGGGCTTCTGCAAGAGCAGAGTTTGCCCCAAAAGTCAGAAATTCCAGTGCAGAGCACAAGCTGCAAGCCAGAGAGGTTTGAGATTAAGGGTGGGTGAGTCTAAGCCCTGCTGGTGTACGGTGGCTTGAAGTTCTCCATCAGGATGGAGAAGCATTTCTCACTGCATGTCTGCACAAGGGCTGCATGCCCGTGTGATGTCTGACACAAGGGGATCTGGCTCATTCGTGGGCGTTGGGATGATATGAAAACAAAATCATGTATAGCTTCTGTGCAGTGTGTCAAGGGAAGAAGAATGGGGAAATATTTCAGCAGCTGCATTGCTGTGATGGTTTCAGGAACAACAGGAGTGACAAGTGACTTTGGTTCTCTTTTTTTAAAAAACATACAATTGCCTAATAAAGAAGATCTGTTATAAACAGTTTAGGTTAAAGAGTATTACCTCCTCCCATACTCTGAACCCTCCCGCTCTTCCTGAATTCCAAAGCTTTCTGGAGGTGTTTGTTCTTAGTTTTGAAATGTCGTGAAAAGTGCAAGAATAATGAAATGAGGAGTCACCGTCAGGTGATGAGCAGCTTGGAAGGCAGGCGAAGCAGTGGGGGTTTCACTTACGCAGAGAGATGCAGCCTGGTCCTGCTAACGGTTGACTGTCTGCAGATTGCTTCCCAGTGCCCCGGACACTTGTTGACTCCAGTTGAAGCTCCAGGAACTCACATAAACAAATTTATAAACATGACGTAGGTTTTTTTTAAAGGGCATGCCTTTAAAAACAAGATATATGGAGGCTCCCATTACCACAAGGAAAAAAAAGAGGCTTTTAAAGTAAGATTGATTTTCACAGACATTCAGAAGAAGGAAAAATCCCAATCATTTAAAGGGTTATTTTATTATCTCAACAAGGAAAATGGCATTTGTAACAACCAGGCATAATGTTTTCTGGTAGCCTGCGGATTGTGGTAACATCCTGTAATAAATTGCATCTGTAAGCTGCAGCAGCTACAAGGTCCCATTATTGTAAATAAGGGATCATGTTAATATCTATAGGCTATTAAACTGGCTCACAGTGAAGTCAAATGTCCTAGGAGAGGAAATTGCTACAAAATTATCTGGTGGCACAATAGGATAGTGTGTGATTGTGCAGGCTTACTACAGGGGAACTAAAGGAAATGGCAATTTTCTGCACTCTGGAGGGGTCCCATTGCCGCAGAATTGAGGCAGTTCACGTTTATTACTCTATTTATCTTCCTTTAATGTGAGTTAGGGCAGTGTTGCCGTCTCCATCTTACAATTCGGGAACTGAATTTTTGAGATGAGAAGCGCTTGCACAATGTCAGAGGATCCTCTGTGGTGCAGCGTGCTATGGTGGCTTTCATTTCTGCAGCTCCAGCTGCTTTTTTCCCCAATGAACCTTCTCCACATACCTGCCCTGCTTTGTGTGACTCTGGAAACAGACGCAGCATCCCAGACCATCCTCTGGCTGAAATGTTTTTAAATGGGATTGTCCAGTCCTTGCTGAATTGGGGCCCTAGAAAAGGAGATAAATTGTAGAATCGCAGAATGGTTTGGGTTGGAAGGGACCTTAAAGCCCACCCACTGCCACCCCCTGCCACAGGCAGGGACACCTCCCACCACCCCAGGTTGCCCAAAGCCTCATCCAGCCTGGCCTTGAACCCGTTCAGGGATGGGGCACCCACAGCTTCTCTGGGCAACCTGGGCCACTGCCTCACCCCCCGCACAGGGAAAAAATTCTTCCTAAAAAATCCTCGGGTAACAGAAACACAAGCATATTTCCGTATGTATCCCAAGTTAGACCTACATGGGTTAAATGGGAGGGAGGTCAGCTTCCATGTGGGAGGGCAGGTTTGGAGGCCGAGTATTTCAGCTGGTCTGAGCCCATCAGATTTCCAGGAACTGAGCTAGCGACTTGGACACATTGCACTTTTATATCAGTCCCTCATGTGTTCGAACCCTTCAAAAAGAGGTGCTAATACTGCCTTTAGCAGTTGTTTCACATGCAGGCAGGCTTGTTTATGCAATTGCACGAGGCTGGCTGCACTCGTAGCTGAGGTTTGTGCGTGCAAAACAAGAGCAGAGGGGATGGCCAACGTGAGATGCAGGCAATAATCTTGTACCATGTCACCGGAAAGTACAGTCTGAGCAGAACACAAATACTGTATTTATCATCATCAACAGCAATCTCCTGGAACGTGCTCCAGCCCTGCCCTGGGAGTGTGTTTCCCATCTTGCATCTGTTAGTCAGGCTTTTGGTTTGGTTTAAAGCGGAGCTACCTCCCGAAGGCAAATTGCGAATGGCTATTGTATTACCTGGAGCAGATGGGGGGTGACAGTCATCCCACCGGGCTTCAGGTTTCTTTTGGCGGTTGTGAAATGAAGGGAGATGGATTTCTTGTTATCTGCTGTGCCTCCATCTGCAGCACCCTCACGTAAACTAAGAACCAAGCAGGCAGGTTATTTGCTAACGGGGTTTTTTGTCTTCTCTCTGCATATTCTTGCAAAAATAAAAAAATTAAGCCTTGAAAAACTACAGAGAGCGTCTGAAGAACAGGCAATTCTGTGCAGAGAGGCTACACAGATCAATATCATCGCTCCATGGATTAGAAAGCATCAGTCTTGGGTTTGGTTTCTTTTCCCTGAACAGTGGAGCTAGTGGTTAGAGTTGGTTTTTTGTTGTTTTGGGGCTTTTTAAAGTATATTATTTGACAGGGAAAAAAAACCTCCTAGGCAAAGAGTCTTCCAGAGACAAGAGGATCCACTCAGCATTTAACAGTCGTGCAGTTAACATCTGCATTTTGCCCCTGGTAAAGTGATTGCCATGTATATCCCAAAGTGATTTATTAGATGGAGAAGTACATTATTATTTCAGGCAATCTAGACACTGTACACTGAATGGAGGGTCACAGCCCATGAATGTGTGGCAGCAAAGAGGGCTTTGAAGGGAATTCCCTGCCTTGATCGGCAGTGGGACAACCTTGGGAGCTGTGTGCTGCAGGGAGGTGCGACCACCGAGCGAGGACTCAACCTTTGTGTCTCAGGACGATGTAAAAGGATTGCTTTAACTTTTTTGGAACACTAGAGACCAAATGGAGCGGAAGCCTTTCCAGAACACGTGTCTGAGACCCATGTGTGGGGGCAGGACTCTGGAACTGACTTTGTCTCTATGTGATGCTGAGTATCCTCTGGGTCCCAGGAGGCTGGAGGGGCCTGAAGACCTGCGACAGGGTCAGATCATTTAGTCTTTATCTTAGTGGAGCAGGACAAACATAAAGGATCTCTTTGTGACCCAGGTAGGCTCGCAGAGAGGGGTTGGCTGCGTGCCAAGTGAAAAACGGAGACAAAAGCCCCATTCTGGTGCTCCCTGAACTCAGATGCTTTTCCTTTGCTCTCAGATGTAGAGTTTTCTTATTTCTCTGGCTGCTTTCTTCCCTGCTCTCCTTGAAGAGGATAACTTACTCGGAGATGGAGCCATAGCTTGCACAGACAAGCCAGTGTCCCTGGGAGGCAGGGTCCTGCATGTCCCTGTCCTCGCTGCCCCTGTTCCCTGGCCAAGCCGTAGTCCCCCAAGCCTCCCCAGGGAGGAGAGGGGCAGCTGGACGCAGAGATGCAATGTCACCGCAAAACCACAGCTCTCCACACTGCCAAGTCCTTCTTGTCCCCTATATCAGTGCCCTGCTGTTCTTAGGAAGCTTGCATGGATCAGAGGGAAAGTTCCCCTCCAAGAGGTGGGGAGGATGGTGTGGACAAGGAGGGTGACACTGGGCTCTGCTGGGGACAGACCTGCTCTCGACAGTGGAGAGGATGGGCAGGAGTCTTCGTGCTGGTCTCTGGTCAAAGCGCTGCCAAGCCGCCTACATCCTGAGCCCAGCAAACTTTCACGTTGGAGCGGGTAACCGCGCCGGCCGTGCGGCAGGGCTGTGATGTGGGCGGTCATCCACCAAAGGCCGGGATGAGATCACCCGTCCCTGAGGCATGTATGCCTGACCTCACCCTTCTCTGTCATTTCTTGGCCACGGAGTGGTTATTATTTCCAGCCCTGTCCTTTTGCAGTGACATTGCGATACCAGGATTGCAGCAGGAGCCTTGTGCCTTCAAAGGGCTCAGAACGTCAGCAGGATTTTATCTGCTGGGTTTTAGGTTAGGGCAGGATTCATCTCCTCCTCTTAGTATGCATTTCCCCAGTTCTCTGTTCACATTCACCTACTCAGTGTTAAATGAAATAAACAGTAATGTCATTAAAATAATAAACCTAAATTAGATCCAGACATCCCTCAGTGGCTCGGAACTTGCTCTGCATACTGGCATCGGCTCTGCCGGGCCCCCATCCCCAGATAGGAGGGTTTAAAAAAACCTAAACACAGCCTGAGCTCTGCACAGCGACTTAAATGTCAAGTGGTAAAGGGAGGAAATTCCCCGCAGCCCACTTCCCTCTGAACTCTCCATTCCCTGCCTCCAGCCATGCAGCAGCTTCCTGGCTACGACACATTTCCTCATCCCACACCCCATCTCCACTGCAGGAATTGCTAAATACAAACTCATACGGGTACGAGGAGCTGCCTCGGGAGCAGAGCCTGAACTGGGCATGGTCGTGGCCAGCGGTTTTAATTTAGGATGGTACAGAGAGGTTCATGGGGCATGCTGACCGTAGCACTTTACCAGCAAGAGCTGCTCTGTGATTCTCACTGCTTATTTGTGTAATACTTAGCAAAAGGGAACTTTGGTCTCTTCTGAGCTACTGAGACATGAAGAATATTATCTGCCCAGCGTTACGCTGTGATTCCTATTAGGGATGGTGCTCCGCAGCTGAACCGAGCCACGTACCACGTGTGGAATTTTAGTTATGTTACTGGGAGAAATGAGCCAAGATCGTGGCCGGCAGTCATCAGTGGAGATACACCAGAGATAAATTTCTCCGCTGAGACGCTGGTCCCGACAGTTTTGCTGGCTGTACGGGACCGAATTTCCAATCCTAAGCATTTTGACAGCTGGGAGCGTGGCTGCAAGAGGAGCATGTCCCAGTCGCATGACTGGGGATGGTTGCAACTGACCTTGCTGAGGCTCGGCGTGGCGGCAGGGATTGTCTTGTCTTGTCTCTGCTCTGTCTTGGGCTTCCTGGGGGCTGCTTGAACCATCATGACGTTTGAATCATCTTCCCTATGAAAAAGCAGAATAACATCCCTTGTTTCCATTGTGGGGAGGAGGTAGTGTCACCAAGCTAAAGGGAAGTGTGGGGAGCACTGTGAGATGATGCCAGGAAGGTTTATAAAAGTGTATCGTGTTATTCCTCCTCCCTATGCCAGGACTGACAGCACATTCTCAGCCTGTGGCTGGGGCAGGATGATGGGAAAAGACCTTCCCACCTTGTTTCTGGCTGCAGATCTCTGGATGAGGCCAACAGAGATGGCAGAAGCTGGTGTTACTGTCCACAACGTGTTATTTGCTGAGCCACTGCAGACCACTAGCCACAAATCGGCCTGTAGCTTAAAGACTAGGGTGTTTTCTTAGGCTGATTTATGGGGCCTTGCTGTCTGCATGCAGGTTATTTTTAAGGCAGAAGAGCTTTTAGACAGATGCAAGGGAAGACATGCAGAGTTTGATGGTATATGATTGATTTCAATGCCTTCTATTCATGGTAATGTTTCATTCCCTCTCTGCAGGATGAACAGAAGTGCATAGAAACAGTGGAACTGGAGAGTTATGACAAGTGCCAGGAACTGCGTGCGCTACTAAAGAAGAAAAACCGTTTCATTTTAATCCGCTCCCCGGGTAAGAAGGTAGGATTGCCTTTCTCGTCACCCTCAAGTCTGCTACCTCCAAAATGAGTTTCCAGGCAGCTGCACCCAGAGCAGATGAAAGGCTCTGAGATTTCACTCTTTGGGAGCTGGGAGAAATGACCTATAGCGTGAATGGTCTACGGCGTGTAAGGAAGGAGGAATGCTGCTGTCTTCTAGACTTTCTTCTTGTGTTGGGGAAAGGGTCTTCCTGCAACTCAGCTTCTTGGTATTTTTCCTACCTTATCATTTTCTTTCTTCCAGTACTCCCTGAGCAGTTGAGAATTACTATTCCCTCTGTTTCCCCCATGTGCTCTGGGTGTCCCTGTCCCAGTTGTATGTGCTGCAGCTTTGCCCAGGTTCCAGTGAAATCAATGATCCTGATCCATGTCCTGAGACAGTTCCTGGAGTTGGAACTGTTGATCTGAGAAATTGCAAAGCTTCTTAGAGCCAAACAGTTCCTAGGAGAAAAGATTTATTTTGCAGAATTCATAAAACTCGACATCTTTAGCTTCTTGTGCAGCATCTGATTAGATCCAGAACCTAATGACCAAGCTGGTGTTGCAAAGAAGCTGGATGGATGCAAGGACACGCTGGCCTTACTTCCTATGTAGGTGATCATCATTACACATCTTTGGAAGTTCTCCTTAGTTCCTACTTCCATGCTATCCCCTTCAGCATCTTTATGTGCTAGGAGGCTTCTGTTGTTGCTTTGGGGCATCACACTTTGACTCACTTCCAATTTCAAAGTGATTTTATTGGCCTAAGAGATCTTACTAAATCTCCCCATGCACATCTCAGAGGTTGTGAGGGACAACACATTTCATTTCCATATAAATAACGAACAGGCAAAAATACCAACTTGCCTGCATTCCTTCATCTCCATTTTGTTTAAATAAATGGAGATTGTTTAGTCATTGTTGTCATTGTTGCTTATTCTTGCACTCCAGTCACTTAGTGTTTATTCATATAAGAAGACCCCAGCTGAGTTCAGAGCACTATTGTGCTCAACTTCATTCAAAACAACAAAACAAGGGACTGTCCTGCCCCAAAACACTCACATGGGGAGATTTAATAAGATCTCTTGGGCCAATAACCTGGAAACTTGCACCCTGGGCTAGTGAGCTCCTGCTCAGCACTGGATCCCAGAGCAGTGAGTCTCTCCAGTCTGAGCAGAGGTTTAGTGTTTGGTTTGTAACTCAATTGATCAGAAATAATGTCCATTGTAGACTGAAAGTGGCTAACCCTGGCAGGCTTGGTGTGTTTTCTAGATGGTGGCTCAATGGCTGCAAGTGCACACACAGGGAGGTGCTCAGAGATGGGTGGCATAGGAGGAATTAGTATTTGCAAGTTTGCTCCTTGGAGAGGCGAAGTGTCTGATAGCTGCATGTGTCTCTGCATTGCTGCGCAACACAGGGTGTGGGACCTGCTCCTAAACCTTTCATTTTTTTTTGCTAGGAGGAAAATATACCCAAACTCTGCCCCGACAGGGTAACTTCATCCTTTTGGCATGCTGGCAAGTTTACAGCTCCCCTGTTTTTCATGCCACTGATTAACTGGAGACCTAGATAGAGGCTACTTTTTATAAGGCTCTTTTGGTGAAAGGAAGGGCTTTTCTAAATGAAAAGTTCCCTGTTTGTAGCTTCCCCTCCCACCCTCCTTTTGGCTGGGAATCTGGTGAGGGTGTTGACACACAACATACTTTGGCAGATGTTAGAACAGGCTTCAATGAGGAGGCCAATGTACACAACTGTCCTTCTTCTGTTTTGAAATCGCAGCTGTGGCGATATATATCAGCTAAACATTTTCCATTTGGGAGGCTTGCTGCCATCCACAGTTTAAAATCACCGTGAGCTGCTTTGCCAAATTCTGCCAGATCTTGCTAGGGTTTGTTTTTTTTTTTTTTTGCCCCCTCTCCTGAGCACAATGATGAGGAACGCAGAAAGCCAGTGAGTTGATGGGACTTAGGAACAAGCTAGGAAAGAGAATCCTGGTTTAAATCTTGTCTGGGATATTCTTGAGGAGCAGAGGACATCAATCAGCCAGTTAAAACTACTCTGTAGCTAGAGTTGCACCCGAATAAATAAGTTGTCTTGCTAAACACTGGTCTTTGGTGGATTTACCTCAGATTCTGCTTGCCCTGTTCCCAAGGATGACATTTTTGTCAAGCTGTGACAATATGAGCATGTCACACGCCTGCGCTGGTGTGGAGTTGAAACAAAGTGCTGCTGGAAGTGTGCAAAAGACCTCTCTGCTTAGAAATCTCAAATGTTTCGTTCCACCCGCAGCAATTAAATGAAAACTGTTGGATGCAGAGAGCTGAGCTTGTTAAGAAAGGGCAGCAGCCTTGGCCTGGAGACTTTAAAACACACTCACGATGCAAAAAAGCAGCGTAAATGATGCTTGGTGTGAACTGTCTAGAAAGTACAGAGATTGGCACAAGTCTGGTATCCAGCGGGTCTGAAAGCCCTCAGCTGCAGAGAAGTCTTAAGAATGGGAAGAAAAAGGGAAAGAGTCCATGAGCAAGCACCGCAGCTCCCCACACATCATTTCCCAGCACAGCCAGGCACAAACTCCACACCTGCGGTCTGGGGTGGAAACTTCCATTGCTTATTTTTCCCTTAGTCAACTTTGGAGGTACCTGCAGCTGCCTTCAGCAGGGGCCCAGCCTGGAAGCTGCAGCAGCTTGCAGTGAGGCACATCTGCCCTGTGTACGCAGGAGTCTGCTCCTGGGGGCTGCCAGTTTGGCAGAGGTGCTGCGTTATTCCCAGGGATGAGGTAGCTCTTGGTTCAGCTGCAGAAAACCACAAGAATCCCCTAACTGACAGTCCCTTGGCTCCCTCCGTGATCTAACCTGACAAAGTCATGTAGAAGAAGGCAGGAGATGACCTCACGTCTGGTGGATAGACTCTGGTGCACTTTTGATGTAGTTTAAGATGTTACTGACCCAGCTCTGCTCTGGCTTCTGCTGGAGGTGACCACCCTGTACCAAAAGTCAGCAGAAGGGAACACATTCCCACACCTAACCCAGCCGTTCACAGTCCAGTTTAGCCCAGCCTCACTGAACTGAAGCCAGGCTTGGCACTGGAACAGCTGAGGAGCAAGCACAGGTTTCTGTCATCCACCTCTGCACAGATCTGCAGCATTGAGCAGAATTGTTCAGCAAAGAGCTGGTGTTGGTAAAGGTCTTAAAATGCAGCTATAGGGTTCTCCAGAGCTTCTCTGCTAAATCATTCAGTGCAGGTACAACAGACTGACCCCAGGAACACTTTTCATTCCTGGAAAGCAGGGTCAGCATAGCCATAAGAGTGTCACTGCTTGAAGAGACTGATATCTCTGAGAAGACATGGAGCAATCAGGGACACTGTGCTCGCTGCCGTCACAGCCAGTGACCCACGTGCGAGCCTCTTGTTGCAGGACATGTAGCCAGTGATTCAGCAGGAGCTGACAGTAAATTGCACAGTCTGTATTCACGGCTTACAATGGCCACTATCACATTCGGTTTAGCCATGACAGCTTTTCCTGGCATACCAGCCTGTTGTTTATGGCATGACTCAGTCTCAGCTGGCTGAGCAAGGAGGAGAGCAAGTGCCTTACCCTGCCTGCTGCCCTCTTATATCGGCGTCACTGACTCTCTGCCTTAAATTGCTGCTGGAGAACAGACCCGGCTTAACATTTTGTGGGGAGTAACCATCTCCAGAGACATCCTCTGAGATCTGTGAATACTCAAATGAGTAAAAATACAGACAAGATAAAATACAGACAAGATAAAATACAGACAAGATAAATTCCCTTGTTTCTTGTTTGTAGAGGACCTGGGTGTCTCGGAGTAGTGCATAGAGCCCCAGTGGCAGACAGTACGGAGACCAACTCTTCCAACTCCTTCCCAGCTCTTCTCCACAGCCATCTGCTTTATACAGTGTCCACAGTGCTCTGGGTTAGCACTGTCCCCAGTGCCATGGCAGAGGATGTGAGACACAAACAAATGCAGCAGACAAGGGAGTGCAAGGCAGCAAAGAGACTCTGGCTGGCAGCATCTCGAGCACCAGCCTGCGCTCCAGAAGCATGACGCTTCCCTGATATCAGTGGATATTGTTCTAAAAATGAGAAAAAAGTTTTGAAACAAACATAACTGGGTGTACTGGGAGGAACCTGCTGCCGGCCTTGAGGCTGCCCCTCTGTGTCACAGCCCCAGGGACTTGTGCAAGCAGGGAGCAGGGCTGCAGCAGCACGAGTCAGGCATTGCCCGTGCTGCCCACTCGCAGGGAGCAGGGTCCCATGCAGATGGCTGCTTGTCCTCCCTCGTGCAGCCCATTGAGAAACCGGAGGGCTCTTTCTGCTCATGCCTTGGGAGCATCTTTCCATGCGTCCCCTTCCCCCATGATCCCTGCATTCGGTGGCCGTGGCAGTTGGCCATTGTTACACTGTACAGCAGAGGGTTGCGTGCCGGAGGGACATCTCAGCTTCTCATTAACGATGAACCACCCCTCCGAGCCTTCTCTCTGCCCTGCTGCAGGGTTGCTGACACCAGCACTTAGTCACAGTCTCAGCTCCGGGAGGCCAGAGGCTTTTGTTGAGAATGAGGCACAGAAAGTGGCATTGGAAGAGGAAGCCTGAAGTGAGGCAGGAATCCTTCCCTTGAACAACATGTACGGAGATTTCTAAACCCTGGTGCAGGCTGCCAGGTCTTTGCCAGGCAGTGCAGCAGCTCAGCTGCTCACAAGTAGAGCTTTCTCGTAAGCTTTTATAATCACAAAGCTTTGGGGCAAAATCGTTTCCAAACCAAAAAAAAAGAGTTTTTAAGCACATACAAAACCAGGCCTGCTTGGATTAAAAATCTGGCTGTCGCTCTGCTTTGGAGCCTTGCCTTCCCTTAGGTACCTTGGTTCGCATGGTCCTTCTGCACCCCAGACAAAGGGCTCTTTTTCCAGAGGGTGTGGTTCAGGCCTGAACCTCTCCTCTGAGCTCTCAGGAACGTGGTCCCATCACCTTATGTGCAAACTAATTGAATAAATAATCTTTTCCCATATTGCTGCTTACCTCCCTGCTTGGTGTGCTGGTTGTGAGGGTCTGGCACTTTGTCACTGTGATGTGCAGATGTAAATTCATGGCACTGAAGTGAGGAATAAATGCAGCAGGGAAGGGCAGTCAGTGGGAGTGGGTGTAAGGACATCAGGCTTTAGTTCTGCAGAATTTCTGATGGTACCTTCAGAAGTTGCTGAGACCCAAACAGCTGCTGCTTTGTTGTGCCATAAACAAAACAGGGAGCTGCTAAGAGCATTCGACTGCCAGTCTGCATTAGCTTTGTCACCCTGATTTTATATAGTCCCTGTTTTATATAGACACGGCTGGGATTTCAGAGTGTGGGGCCTCATTTACAAAAAGGCTGGGACTACGACTGCTCTTGAAGGCAATGGGAAGGTGCAGAATACCTGTAGGATGTTAAATACCCAAAAAAAACCTATTCCAAATGAGATCCCACAAGTATGTGTATTGAATGAGCCTCTCTGTAGCTCACTTCCCCACCTGTAAGAGGTGGATAATTTTACTTGCTCTGAAAAGTAATTTGTGAAGGTCAGAGCCCCAGATTCCCGTATCAGTTCTGTTCTGCAGAGCCGCAGGAACAGGGAAGCAGGCAGAGCCCACTGCACGCAGCCTTCCCGATGCTCTCGGCTTGCAGCCTGGGGGGAAGTTGAAGATAAAGGACTTTATTGCATCTGAACCAGAATAAAAAACTTGGACTTTCAGTCTGATTCTCTGTACAGAGTGTGACTCTTCGCTGTACAACTCACCACTGCTCTAAGAGCTATTCCGAGTGTTTTGCAGAAGGAAGAAATTCTTACTTTCTTACTATTCTAGTTACAAAAATAAAACTACAGCAACAAGCTGTTCAGCATAACAAAATCCTGTCCGTGGGAGCGATGAAGTACTTGCCAAACACAAAGGAATCTGTAGTTTAAACACAGGCTGGAACTGGATGTTATATAGAAACTGAAGCGATACACAGAGAGCAGAGAGCTGCCTCTCTGGTCCTGACAAGGAAAGCTTAGGCAAAAATTGTCTCTCTGCTCTTGCAGGTTCATGATATCAAATTTCAAGCTCCAACTTTGGAAGAAAAGGAATCATGGATAAAAGCTCTTAATGAAGGGATCAATAGAGGCAAAAACAAAGTATTTGATGAGGTAAGAGAAACAGTTTTCAAACTCCTGTATTTCTGTGTCAGTTCTCCTCCACTGTTTTTTCTTTTTTTTTTTTTTTTTTTTTAGCTAAAAGCAGAACTTGTTCCCTGTCCTTCCTGCATGCCAGCCATGGTCAAAGGAAAGAGAAGGATGGTATGCGAGGCAGGCCAGGTTGCTTCCCCACAGGCTGGGAGCTTTTACCTCCTTCAGTTCCCAGCACAATAAGGTAGAATGTGTAGGAAGCCATTTGCACCTCCTACATCTTGCTGCTTGTCCCTCTCTCCTGGCCAGGATTAGATGCAGGGAGGCAGGGGCAGCTGGTTGAGTACACGGTGTACCGGAGGGATGGTCTGTGCTGCTAAGAGCTGACTCCTCATCTCATCTAACACAAGAGCTCACCAAAATCAGTGGGAGGTGGTCTGGTGGCTTCAGCGGGTTTGGGATCAGTGGATGCAGGGCTGTTCCCCTCTCCCGATGGAAGCGGTGGGTGCAGAGAAGCAGCTGCAGTGCTGAGGTGTATAAAGCTGGGGCTGCAGCCTGGGGAGACTCGTCTGCCATGATCCTCAGCACCAAGCAGCCTGGAAATGGAGGGATCTGGTTAGGACATAGCCCAGTCATCAAGACTGGAAAAATCTGAAGTGACTCAGTCCACCAGCTATTCTGCCTGCAGTCTGGAGACAAGTCTGGTGGAAAGTTACTCCCATGGCCCCGGCCAAACCTGCCTGCTTCTCGGCTGGCCCCAGCACACCTGTGCTCCCAGATTCTCCAGGGATGAAAATTGCACATCCTAGAGCCTGACTAACCTTGTCCTGCCTGTAAATCAGCCCTGAACTAAACCAAAGGAGCGGTATCTATTCTGCAGTTGTTTCAGTATCTGAAAGGAAGTGCACAAAACCACCACCATGGGAATGATGGGCAGGGTAACACGGGGACGAAGCAGTCAGCAAGATGCTGCAGATATGGTGCTAGAGATGCAAACTCTGAGAGCTTGGGCTTTGCTTTTATTCAGCAGAGGGCAAAAGCAGGAGCAGAGGCTGGAAAGTGCTCCTTTTTTGCCAAGGCAAATGGCACTCTGTGTCAGGGTTTTGCTGGTGGTGGGGTGTAGCAGCTCCTCGGGCTGCTGGACCAAGGGGGAAGCAGCGCGTGGGATTAAAAGGACCAGCTGGGACCAGCAGCAGCCTGAGAAGATAAAACCCAGCAGCAAAGAGCTTAGCAGCTGGGCCTGTTCTCACGTTTCAGTGGGTGGGAGGTGGGATGTCCTGCAATGCAATGATGCTCAGCCCTTGCTGGAGAGACCCCAGGGTGGCTCAGAGCACAGAGGGGCACGGGATGTAGCTCTCAGGTGGGCAGTGAACTCTGCACACCCCCTCGGCAGCACAGCAAGGCGGGATCTCAGGTCACCTTCCTGCCCTGTGGCCTGGGGTTATCCTCCTTACGAGGATCCGGGTTCTCAGAGGGAGCCAGCCTCTAATTCTCACTCATTCCAGTGAGGATCAGACCTCAGATTTAAAGCATTTCTACACAGGGCAGGCACAGGCTAATGGGTCAAGCCCTCAGCTGGCTTGGATTAGCTGTTGTCTGCTGAAAGAGCTGTAAAACCACTCTGCCATATCAGCCAGGGATTGGCACCCATTTTTCCCATTAAATCCCTATGTCACCCTTGCCAGCTCTCCCGTTGTACAAACTTGTGGCCAGCAAACCAAGAACACACTGGTGTTTCCCCATCCCTGGTCACTGGTGGAGCAGACTCCAGCCCTCGGCCATCACAGCATGGGTGGGTGGGTGGTTACAGAACCAGCACAGAGAAATACCTGCCAGGGGGCTGGGACCTCCCTCCCCACGTGTGGGAGGCAGTGGGTTTCTCATCTGATTCCAGGAAATAAATGTGTTAGTTCAGCTAGAGTTGCAATTCATCCAGGTCACTGCTCGCCCCTTCTCTTCAGCATCCCGCAGTCATTAGAGCTGTAGAAGGGAAGGTCTGTAACGAAGCGCTGCTGATGCAGTTCACGGTCGGGTCACGGTTATTAATGAGCTTTCACCTCTACGATGGCAACAGCAATTTCAGCGCTGTGCTCTGCCACATGCAGGAGCTGGTCCAAGCCCGGGCAGCGAGAACAACAAAGCTGCCTTGTGTCCTTCCTTCCCCACCCTTTAGGTAGAGGGAGGTCAGTGATCGCAAACCTCTGAAGGTTTGATGCTCTGCTTTGGTGTTAGATAAACACATCTGTTAGATAAACATGGCTCTGTACAGGACAGAAACCTTAAATATCCATCATGTACATGCAGGGCTTTGCAGGCAGGCTGTAATTAAGGTCGAGGCAGAGACTGTAGTAGTGAAATATTCAAAAATCCTCCTGGATCTAGATCCCTTCACATGTGACCATGACAACTTTACAGACATATCTTGAGAAATTAATTACCCTCTTCCTTTTTTCTTTCCCCCCTCTTCTCCCTTTTAAAGGTGAAAGTAGATGAGAGCCTTTCCTTGGATCACGTAACTCGGGACAGAGTGAAAATGACCCACGGGCGCAGGCCACCCACGAGAAGTCACCTCAAGGAGGTAAGTGCACCCACCCTGGGGTGAGCCATCTCCCCACCTGGGATCACCAAGAGCTGCCCCTTCTACTTCCACAAAACCCCAGAGAAAAATCCTGGGTATGGAGAGCCCAGAGAAAGCTGTCAAGGGAAACACATTCCTCCAGGAAAGACTGCGCCAGCACCTCCCTAACAAAGCTCCAGGCTCCTATAGATCTGTAGCTGCTGCAAGACTTTACAATATATTTAGCTTTCCATAACTCACAAGCTGCTTCACTGTCTGGTGAGAGCCATTATAGTTTCACTTTAATCAGAAGAGACTGAAGCTCCTATATTTATTTTCTAAGAAGTGATGATTTTGTAGCCACAGTGGTCTGAAGGCAGAAGACCTGCACGGTTTGTGGGGAGAAGCTGTATTTTTTTATTAAGCTAACTGGAAAAAGCAGACAAGCTTTCAAGCTTGCAAGCCCTTCCTTAGGTCTGAAACAGAATACATTATTCTCCCAGGCAGTTTTATAGACTAGCCTGTCTACTCTTAACTGGTTTTCTGGATCTCTCACTTAAAAAAAAAAAAGAAAAAGAAAAAACACCACAAAATAAACCTGCAGTTCATTTCCATTGGAGAGGTTTTTACTAATGTTTGATTCCTGTGATTTATGGAAAAGCTTCCACAGACATATTGATGTTTTAGCAGGGCATTAATCTCAACCAAGGAAGGTTTTAAAATCAAACCTTCTTTCTTCAAACTTCCAAGACTCTGACTTATGTGTCTGCACAGCACCCAGATGACCCTTGTGCAGAAAATGAGATGCCCCGAGACGTCTCACTTTGCATAGAAATGGAGGGAGAGTGCCTCTTCTGGAGAAACGCATGGGAATGAATCATAAATTCCCATCCACTCCTCCAGAAAACCACAGAAGAAAACATGACAAAAATCACAGCAGCAATGAAATGTGGATTCTCTGTTGCCTAATATGGGTTCAGGAAGGCTGGAAGCCCTTCTCTAGGCACTACAAAGATCTCTCTCCCCTGCTCAGCTCACTACATTCACAAGATACCTCTGAGGTTAATACCTGTAAGACCTCTCACCTTCAGCCAAATTCAGGGGAAACCGGCTTACAAATTCAGAAGCAGGAATGAGGGGAAAGGGAGGGGATGGAGCCTGCAGAAAGATGTGTATCACGGCTGCTGGCTGCAGTATCGTAAAGGAAATGGGATGAACGATGATTTCCAGCGTCAAAGCAGGCCAGGTGAGGATGCGTCAGGGCCAAGCTGCCAGGAAGCAGCTTGTCTTCATCCCTCTGATGGGCTGGAAAGGCAAAGAGAGACTTTAACTAAACTCTGCACTGCAGGAGTCTGGCCCCAGCTGCAGCTACGCCTTCGTGTGGTTTTGGGTCCCCTCGCACAGGAACTGTCACCACGTTTCTCCCTCTGGGGCACTGAGCTTACACACTGCAATGTCTTTACTAAGTCCGTCCTTTTTAGGACGTTGCTAGAGTGATTTGCTCCCAGCATGTGGTTTGAACGAGGTTTAACCAGCTGAGGCTTGGCCCTGTAAGACAGGGATGACATCAGGCTGGAGGAAGCAAGCAGAAGACAGTGGTATTTATCGCTGGCCAAATGATGCAAAGATCAACTTGTTTTATATATTCAGGTAAAAATACGACAGTCCCAAAAGCAGAAAGCAAGTATGCTTTTGATAGGCATGCTGCAAATGATGGGCGTAAAGGGATCCAGCAACCACAGGATAAAGAATTAAAAAATAGCAGAGCTGACCGCTTAGCACTGACAGGAAGACCAAGAAATACGGTTATTGTGGACAGGCTTTGAGATGTTCTGCTCAAGGGAAGTAGTAAAATAAGTTCTGTACTTTTGTCCTGATTCTCGACTGCTTATGGTTATTGGCTTTGATATTCTCATGCGAGTTGCTGTACTATCAGGCAGAAAATAACTTGTCAGCAAAACGCTCATGACATTCAGAACATGTTGGTCTGGGGAGAAAGCGGGGCTATGCAGGGGGGTGGAAGGGCTTCACTCGATGCATTCAAGATTTGCTGCAGTGTACGTGATTTGACACGACTTTCTTCTCTGTTGGGTGAAATGTTTGGTATTTGTGATTACTGTAGCTCATTACATTTTAGCATAGCAATCACATTGGGTTTCACTTACCAGATGAACGCTGGTAGAGCTGGCTACTGCCGGTAGAGGGTTGCACAGGGTGATGCTTATATGGAAGAAGCACAAGCTCCATAGATTGCTCTTGCGCTATTGAAAAAGCTGCTCTTAAAAGCACCATTTTTGTTATCAGTCAGGTTCTCCTTGCAGTTTCAACAGATTTAAGTATAAATGGGGTGGATGTGTGAAGCAGCAACGCCTCGCTTGCCCTGCTGGTTGGGAGGGTCTTTCACTTTAATTGGAAGGATGGAGCACGGGATTGACAGTGGGATAGATATGGGAAAAGTTCTCTCTTGTGTTTCAGGCTGCCAAGTCTACATCAGATGGTATCCTGCGACTAGATCTGGATATGGTAGACAATGGACCACCAACCTTTGATTCCAGCATCAGTGAAAGTGACAATGAGCCACCTCAGAAAGAAACTCCGAAGCCACCTATGCCACCTACAAAACCCACTGGCACAAAAGAAAACCAAGATGCAGAGAACAACGTTCCTGAGCAAGAACATAAAAAACCTCTGTCTCCTCCGTTGCCTCCAGATAAGAAGCTCAAGGAAGGCTTAGCATCAAAGGACAATGTCAATGCTAAGGAAGAGGACTCTGTAAGCCCCGAAGAGAACGTGGAGGAATGTCAAGCACAAAGTGAGGAGAACAGAGAGAACCTTGAGGTCAGCAACAAGGGCATACCAAAAACTCTAATTCCTCTTCCTAAGAGCGTGCCAGACAAGCTAAAAGTCTCTTGGGACCAACCATCCTCTGAGACTAAAACCACGGAAGACCTGAAACCATCAGGAGACAGTAGTAAAGACAACCTTGCCGAGATTGCCGCTGCAGATGTTACAAAGCCTCCTGTTCCTCCTAAGGTTCTGTCAGAAAAAATGCTCGCCACGATGAACTCCAGCCATGGTGACCTGGAAGCTGGGGACCAGGAAGACCTGGAGTCTGGCAGCTCCAAGCTCCCAGTGAATGGGATCACAGCAGGCGAGGCAGCAGAGTCCACGTCCCCAGCCCTTGAAACTGAAGAAGGAAATGGCAGAACCCCTGCTGAGGAGGAACAGCAAAGTTCAGCAGAAGAGACACAGACTTCCTTAGCTACAGAAGCAGGCCATGAGAGCGTAAAAGCAACTGTTGAGAAGAAAGAATCTGTAGAAAGCACTTCAGTTCTCAAACTTCGCAGTTCTTCTCTGGGAGACTTGCTGTCTGATTCCAAAAATACACAGAAAGCACTTCCAAGCCAGGGTTTTCCCAAGAATTCCCTTCACTGCTTGGCTAAAATGGAGGAGAAAGTTGCTAATGAAAGGGAAAAGGCAGAAAAACTTCTGCAGAAGGTTTTACGTGAAGGGTTGGAACAGGCCCAGGAGGGGAATGGACCCCCCGTGATGGCAGAGACATTGCTCAATGAGGCAGTAGAACAACTTCGGCAAGCTACACAAGTTTTGCAAGAAATTAAAGGTCTTGGAGAACTGAAAAAAGAAGCGACACAGAAACAGAAAGAAAAGCAAAAGGATCTAGTGACTCTTTATAGGAGAAGTGCTCCCTGACACACTCCTCAGAGACTTTTTTCTCAAAATCCAAGCTAAACATTTGCCATTTATGATTTGTACCATTGCTAGGCCAGTGTTTAAAAGGCGGTGTTTTGCTGTGCACACACCACGTTTAGGGGACAGAATTCAGCTTTCAGTTATAGCATCTTTCTCTCTTTCTTCATGCTGTACATACCAGGCCAGTTCTAATCCTCTTAGCACAGCAGAAGGTTACCGGACATGGAACGGTTTCGAAAAATGTGAATGCTCACTAAGGACTCGGTCCAAAGTCCTTTCAATGGATCAGGCCTTAAAAATTACTGGTAATCAAACCAAGCCAGATTAAAAAAGGAGCAGAATGGCTATTCAAGCAAAAGCCCCTGTCTATCTGTACTTACAGACAAGAAGACACCAGATTGCACTGGCACCTATCTGGTTTTCCCAGTTAAATCACTGAAGGATAAATTTAGTCAGTGTTTGTTCACTTGCTGGCAAGCTTTCCCAGACCACCTGGCCCTGTGACATCTAGGAATGTCAAGATAAATTGTTTAATCTTCTCCAAAGATACTCATAAAACCACATCCACAGTTAAAAGTGACCTCACACAGAGGCAAACCAACTCCTGACTGCAAGGAGTGTCCTCAGATGTGGAGCAGCTGGACGAAGGCAGCCTTCAGAGTCTGGCTGTGCAGCGCTTTCGGTGTGCTAAGCACTGCGTAAGCAAACGCCAAGTCTTAATGCATCGTTGCCAGGCAGGTATTAATTGTTCCTGTTTCATTAATAGGGAAATTGAGGCAAAGAGCAGGTTACACTTGGCCTTTGGAGGAGTGTCTTCTAGCAGCACGTTTCTTATTCAGGACCTAGCTGGTAACTCTGAATCCCCTCATCATCGTTGGGAACGATTAGCCAGGTGTTTGGAGAACTTGTGTCCAGGAGATCCCCAGGAGCTTCCGAGGAGAGCTGTCATTAAGAAGCTTTTGGGATGTGTGTTCCCTTGGCTGGAGGCTTGCTCTCTGTGTTGTCTTGGGATGTTAACTGACAGGAGCACACACAGCAGGCAGTGGGTCTGGATGAGATCCCCCTTCCTATTTAACAGGTCGATACCTGCTGTGTCCTGGCGAGCCTGAGAGCCCTGGTTTGGCACAAACGGCTGTAACTGGAGTACATGGAAGGAAAGGCATTTTGCACGCACAACTCTGGGGCTGGTCCCAGTGGCTTAAGTATATTAAAATAAAAATGCACCGCTACAGAAGGGTCCAAGGAAGGCATTGCAGAAGGCTCCGGCACAATTCCCACAGCTTCCCTGCCTACCTGCTGAAGGCAACCACAGTTCCCGTGGTCATTATTGATTCCAGTTGTGATAAAATAATGTCTTTGCACCGCTGCTGTATAGCCCTGTACCTGAGCTGGGTCCCCTCCCCTATTCTCTATAGTTGCTCTGAGGAGAATCGTATGAGAGCCCAAAGGGCTTCTCCTTTGCTTGAGTCTGACCCTGGAAGCACAGAAAAGGGCTGGTTTTTAAAAGTCTGATTTTAAGGAGTGACATGCCACCTAAGCTTTTTTCTCTCATTTGCCACCACTGCCCTCTTAGCTCACCCATTTGTTTTCCTTCTGTTCATTCCTTTATAATTTCCCGGGTTCCACAAGGCTGCTGAGACAAAGTTAATTTTCTTTGGTGTTAATTTTCTTTGTGCAACAGGTAGCGACTGGAACTGATGCTTCTGCCTCTTTTGATTAAAGCAGCCTCGATTTCAGTGGTCTGTCCCCCTCTCAAGACAGCCATAGACATTGTATGGAAAATCACTCATTCTTCTCTCATGTGGAAAGTTCTACAGAGTCAAACACTTGGGGCTCAGGTGCCAAAAAAGCTTTGCTTTGAGACAAAAAGTTTCCTACGTCCTAAGCCCACTCCCAGGCACGTAGCCTGGAGCAAACTCTGGATCTGTGTCATTTGCTGCTGTAGATTCAATGTGAACTGTGGGTCTTATTTGCCTTTCCAGACACAGTTAGGACAAGGGCTAATAACACAGACAATATTCAGTGCCTATCTGCTATCTAAATGTATTTTTTCTGCATGTGCACTTTTATTTACCGAACACTGTGTGGTATGAATGTGAGCTGTCAGAACCTGGTGTGCACTGGAAGTCGAGGGACATCAGCTTCAGAGAGCAGGGAGGCTTTTGCAAGATGCAGTTCTAGAACAAGAGATAAATTAGATGGGGGAGAAAGCAGTTCACACTAGCAGGAAGACACACAAACCAGGGCAAACTCTGCATCCAGGTTCATATCCCAAAGTAGAAGCCAGTCCTAAACTCCAGGATGGGCAAATCAAAGACTGGAACAGAAAAGCCAAGAGAATGAAAACAGGTTGTGGGACAGCTCAGTCCCCTGAATTATATACAAATGCTTTTGCTCTCACAGGTGTTTTCTTGTGGTGGTGTGTTCTGTGGATACCCATCTGGCAAAGCGCTGATGAAAATACCCAGACATCCCTAGCTGTTACAGCCAAACCTACAGGATGTGCTTATAGTTACTGTATATTTTTATATTATACTGAATATTCTAATGAATAAATGCCTGACATTTTACTGAATACCCATCAGTAGGAATCTTAACAGATTAAAACCCCTGTATCTGTTAGGAAATGGGCAAGTTAAATCATTTTACAAGCTACAGCTAATTACTGTATTTGCTGTACTAACAGAACTTACCAGTTTTGTATTATGTCTTGTAAATAGGTGTAACTTAAGTGGAATCTCTGTAGCACCCAGTAACTCTACTGCTGAAAACGCTATGTTAGAGACTCTTTGGTTTTAACTATTTTTTCTAATCGGGTTAGCAGTTTCATCCTAAAATGCCTAGCCCAGCTGTAAGCCTGATTCACCTGGACTTTGCAGGAAAAAACGCATCATGTTCCTTCTGCAGTTTTCCCACTTGTTCTTCTCATTCTGGTCATGAGCCAGGCCCTGCCTTGGGCTGGAGAGCGGGTTCTCCTGCAACTGTGTCCTGGGGTGTTTTTACGTACTCCTCTGAAAATGTCAGTGCTGGGCTGAGTCAGAGACAGGATCCTAGTCTGCTCTGACCTCACACAGCACTTCCCATCTTCAGTGTACATCCTGTCATCATGCACTTTTAAAAAAATCTTCTTTTAAACCTCCATTTAAACTTATGTCTAATTTCTGTCTGCACTAAGGCTGGTTTTTGTGCCTGAAAACCCTCTGGGCATGGAGCGCTGGGGTGTGAGTCTGTTTTGTGCTGTGCCACCAGGTTACATGTCTGTGACAGGAAGGAAGGAAGTTTGCAAGCGAGCAAATGTGGATGACAGTCTGAAAAGCAGCTGCTGCAGCCTGTGGAGAGGCAGCACTTTGTCTCCCGCTTGTAAAGAGCTTTGAGATTTGGCAATAAAACTCCCTTTGAAATATCAGCTGTTTAAGAGCCATTTGTCTTAAATAAGAGCAACAAGAGCCACCAGGATTGGCACATTGAGGCTTTGCTCTGGAGGAGGGCGCGTTGCACAGGCTGTGGTCAGGCTGGGGTGAGCGAGATGCTGCGCTAACCACAAGCCCGGAGGAAGGAGAAGCACTGGGGGCTGCGGCTGGCACAGAGCTGGAGCTCTGCAGTTCCTCAGTTTTTGCCTGTTGGCTTGGCTGTCCTGGCCAGCAAGCAAGGATCTGCTCCTGTTCTTTCTGGAAAGCCATGGGAAGCATCCTTGCTCCCTGCAGGCACCTCACCAAGTGCAGTCTTCTGTCTGGGCTGTTCTTAACATCTTCATGTGGACTCTGTGGTGTCTCCAAAATGTTGAGCTCACTCAAAAGTTGTGCCCTTGTTCCTCTGCCCAGATGCCAGTAAGCTACAGGAAGATGGTATCGTAGTGACTGCTTCCCTTCTGCAAAAACTGCGTAGAAACTGGTCAGCAGGTTCAAAAGTCACGAGGAAGTAGGGAAAAGGGTGCTAATGTCTATGCCATCCTATTGCACAAGCTTGGCTTCATTTGGGTAAAAAAATGTGCTTAGCAAACCCTCTGACCCCTTGCTGGGAAGGGGGCTGTTCCTCAAAGGAACCTCCAAGACAGGGTTGATTTCTACAGATGTACTGCAGAGAAAGGCAATCTCTTCCTCTTGCACGAATAAAACAGACAACACATCACATTTTGGCCTTAAATTGATGTTGGTGAGGAAGGGAACTCTCTAGCGTTACGTGAAACAGGATTTTAAAAAAACATAAATGCAAATATACTTAGTATTGGCATATGAAACATTTGCCTGACCGCTTTTAATTCAATGGGTAGTCATAGATTACTGGTTCAAAGAGACTGTTATCCTGTAATCCGAAAAAGAAAATGCAGGGCCTAGGTTCCATCCAGTGATCCTGCAGAACTCTGTAATTTGCAACTGAAAAAGAGCAGAAAGAGCTCTTCCAGTCCCAGGGTGCCAAAGGATTTACTACAGCATTGGCTAGTTGACTCTGATGACTAATTATTCTTGCTATTAAAAAAATGTGTGTTTTATCTTCAATATGAGTCATTGGCAGTGAAGCTCTCCAAGATTTCCCTTTTCCAGTTTAAGAGTTGGAAAATTTGCAGGCACAGAAGATATCCACTGTGTTTAGAGAACGGCGATCCATGCTTTGTTTTGCTATGCAAGTTCACATACTTCAGAAAGCCAGTGCTTAATTTATTCCAGGAAACTTAGTCACCGTGTTCTTCTCGCACCTTACCTCACAGCTGAGCAACCCACAAAATTCTTGTGACAATGGCCAACGTGATGTTACAAAGCATTAACGATTTCATTCTCAGCAGCAGTCCTGCTGTCTAAGGTCGATGTGAGGTACATTAAGCCGTGGATTTTCCATTCCCTCCCGAGTATCACAGCCCCAGTCCCACCAGTTTCACTTCAGGGAGCAGCTGGAGGCACAGCCCTCGCATCTCCTGCTGTGCAGCATCAGTCCCTGCCGCCTGAGTGACCTCGTGCTGGCAGTTCAGAGGTTGTAAAACATCAAGTGTGAGGAAATGGTGAAGAAATCCTTCCTTAGTGGATCTTTGTTGAAAATTCTATGTAAAGGATGTATACTCACACCTCTAGAAAAAAAAGAAAACTTCTGTGGAATATTGCAAAATCCTGTTTATAAGAAGTTTTTACAGGAGGGATTGCTGTCAGCAGCTTATCACATCCACTGGGTAAAGGGAAAAAAAAAAAAGTTGGCTTAATTTGCAGCAAAAAAAGACTGAAGACTTCTGTTTAGAAAAGTCTTCCAGGCCCAGCATGAATATATTCTAGAATAGGATCCACAGGGGGACCTCCATCACTGGGATTTCTTAAGAGCAGTGGCTAATCAACCCCACAGGCATTCAGTTCTTCAGCCTCTTCTGCCCTCTCACTGGGGAGCTGCAGAATAATAAACATGCTGGAAATCCTGGAAATCCCCTCAGACCCTACTCACACTGCCTCAGCCTGGCCTGCTCTCCCCAGCTTTCTTCTTTCTTCTGCTCCAGACTTTGGTTCTCATCTCTTCCCACTTTCCCATCTCATGCCCCTTCTCTGCTACAGCAACTGGTTCCTAGAAAGCTCGGCGCCGTGTTGATAGAAGCTGTCCATAAGTTTTCGTTGTGCCGCCGCCAAGAAAACCTCCTTATTCCTCGCCCCCGTTGGATTCACGAGCCAGTTTTTACATCCCCATGGGGGATAAGTTTATGCTTTGGAACACATGCATTTTTCAAAGTCAGGAAATGAATTTTAAAATTATTTGCTCAAAAGAAATGAATGAATGAATGGAATCAAAATGCTGGGAACTCAAGCTAGAACTACTTCAATTTTTACTGGCAGTTTTTTTATAGCATCCTCCAGTCTGAAGACTTCGAGATGTTTTATGGCCATGAATGAATTCTGCCTTTTAGTGCAGCCAGGAGAGACAGTGGAGCTTCTCACCCTGAAGAATGAAGGCAAAGGGACAGAGCATCGAAGAGCTGGGCTCCAAACCTGTTCTCCTGCAGCAGATATTTTTGGTTTTGATTGGTGCAGTAGTGATTTTGCAGCAAACATTAGATGACCCGAAGATTAGATGACCATATCAAGTGCTCTTAAAAACAGCAAGCCACAAAAAAAAAGAAGCCAATTCTGAGAATTTGTCCTTTGACGACTTTTCTAACCCTTAGCAGGGATAGGAATGGATCCCCAAATCCTGCTTTATTTGGGTGATATGACAGCTAAAGAACTATTATTCCTAGCCTGTAAGTGGATAAGACAGAAGTGCAAACACTACAGATAGCTGTGGAATCTACCATCTTGTTCATTTAAATGAAAAATAAGGACTTGAAGTATTTTGGAGATGTTCTGGGGGAAAAGACAAAGACACCTCTAGAAGAATCGGTAAGGGGGTGTACTGGAGATGAGTTCAGAGGGCACAACCTGGGGAGGCAATGCTCAGTGCTAGCTCCCAGTCATGGGATTCATTCATGTGACATCCACGCAACGCAAACCAATCCAAACTCTCCTTCCCCTCAGAACTGCCCAGCAGCGTCATGTCCAGAAATTAGGATGTTTGAAGGCTGGTTACTGGCTTTCCCTTACCCCTTATTGAAACATTTCATTCCCTCTTGGTCTCCAAATAGGTTTCAGATGCTTGGTGAATTCTTTAATGATATTAGTATTTTTCCCTCCCCCCCAAAAAAAACCTCTAGGAGTTTTGGAGGAAAATAATTTTTTCTTTTTGGAGAAACCTACCTTGCACAGAAATAAATGCTTTTTAAAGAACTGCTAATCACTTCTAGATATGCTTTATCTAGCTCACAACTGAACTGCAGGATATTTATCACTCAAATTATAAAACCCTAGAAGATTTCCCGAAGTCCAACAGACATGCAAGCCAGCATGACTAACTGGGCGAGGATCTGTGCAAACAAAACGGCAAGCTCCTCTGCTATTTCATTTGCAACAAGAAGTCAGTTTTGAAATACTGGCAAAATACTCCAGGTTTGTTTAGACCACATCACCATGACAGCAAAGCACGGCCCAGTTCTTCATGTATTGTACATCTCTGCAAGAAACAGTGGAAATGAATCTGAAAGAAAAAAACATGGCTGGATATCATATGGGAGGTGACAGGAGATGTAGATTTGAACTTACGTTCTCCGGTGCCAGTCCCCAAGCATGTGGATAACCTTCCTGTCCAAGCGACTGAGCCTCTGAGCAGCTCTTTCTCTGGAGCAACGCTGAATTTTCAACAGCATGGGTTGAATTTCCTGAACGAGGCAAATAAATTCCACTTGTTTTCAACTGCCAAGAACTAATGAACTTCTGAAAGGTCGTCAGTTCAAGCAATAGTTATGTACTCGGATGACAGGATTGCTCTCAGCTTAGCCACACTTCTGCCTTTCTATCCAGGCGGGTTTGAAACCACCCACCTCCAAGGGTGGAATCAGGGCCTCAAGGGAATTGCTGGCGAGAAATTCTCTGGCAAAACATTTTTAGGGCAAAAGAGCAACCCAGAACTGTTAACAGAGGACTACAGATTTGGAGAAGTGTCTTGGCTTAAAAAAAATGCTCAAAAAAAGCTTTGAAAATTTGGCATTTCAAAAGGGGACAGTTTTGCTCTGCAGCATGAAAACACAATTTCAACACTTCATTTAATTTCCTTTTTTTTTTGATAATTTACCCTAAGACTTTTTAAAAGTATGAAATTACATATTTTGAGGGAGCTCATGTGATTGCTTCCTGTGGGCTTACAGAGGTTTTATTTTTTTCCTTGCTCTAGATAGGGGGAGAGAATTCAAACCCTCTGGAAGGTTGAGAAGGTGGAAAAGCTCTTTCAGTCCCTCTCTGTTCAAACACAATAGGATTCCTGTGCATTTCAGTCCTCAAAATGGGGCACAGGGATCCAGCCTGGCTCCTCTGTTACTGTTTCTTTCAAGAAGCATCATTTCATCCTCAGATGATCCAGTCACACCGCAGGCTGTGGTGCATTTGTTTTAGCTCAAGACAATAGTAGCTGCACAGGTAGAAGGTTCAGGGTTTTTTTAATTGTGTCTGTTATTAAAATGCCATTTTCTCAATCACAGTATACTTACAAGTGTCAAAAGAAGTAGAGCCTAGAACTTCTTTAAGGAGTCTGCTCTCATTTCTGTGACAAGTTTGTGTTCAAAAGTGTCATGTTCTTCTGGTAAACAGCTTGTTTGGAATTATTCTCAGTGCTAAACACAAGAGATGTAAATTTGGGGGTTTTGCAGCCAAAGCCACCATTCCTATAGAACAGAAAGAGCTCCTGCTCTGCTCGCTGTGACAGAGGCAGAGGGCAAACTCCGCAGCAGCCCCGTCCCGATTAGACATCGTCCCTGTGGACTATGGGACATATCAGCAGAATAGAAAGAATTTTTCGGCCTCCGAATCAGGACCTTTGGAGGACCCCTCCCATTCACCGTAGTGAATAACAGTAAATTGAAATGCAGCTGCTGCCTACCCCAGTTTCCTGACATTTAGCAGACACTTGGGTTGGCGGATTATCACCAGTCTTGTACTACCCAGAGCTCCCAAATCCTGCAACAGACTTCTTTAGGGAAGAACACAGTGTCTGCATCAGATCCCATTAATCCCATAGCAATAGGGTCTTGGTTTGAAGATGTAATGTCCACAGATCAGTTCAGCACAAATGCACTGATGAGGGGAGCCAGCCCATTGGGTTTTGACCCCAATTTCTAGACGCAGCAATCACCAGCAAGCAACAGAGACCAACTGAGTTTAATTATTATTGTTTTTCAGAGCAGCTAGGTACTCGCCTGAGTTACTGCGGCTGTAACTCAGCTGCATTACGAGCCATCTCCAACAAGAAGGCACTGGAGCAGGAGGTAATTGAGGGTTGGGTCCCGGAGGGAATTTTCCCTTAAAAGGATAACGACATTGTCATGATGAAACCAGCTTGCTTCCACTGCCCGCAGAGCTTTTTGCAAACACGGCTGCCAGAGCTGGGGGCGGTGGCGGGGATTAACAGCAGACAGCTAGGAGGAGCAGGGCAGTGGCTGCTCCTTCAATGCTGCGGGAACTCTGGCCTCTCTCAGCCATGCAATGCAGCGTGACATGCAGGCAGGGACATTTCAGTGCCACCTAACAAGAGGCCACCTCCTACCATCTGCTCAAGGTAAAAAGAAACCCAAGTAAGTGAGGGATTGCAACTAAAGAAACCAGCCCCACACAAAAAGCACTTGCACTCAAAATCAGCAATATTTTCAGAGAGGGGCAGGCTGGATGCCAGCTGAAAGCATACCAAGGCCATGTGGCAATTTTTCCAATTAAATATTTTTCCACCGGAAAATAACTGAAACCACAGCTTTGCATGTGAGAGTCCATGGAACAATTCTGATCAAAGGTCTTTAGATGGGATCGAGACAAATGTCAAGAGAGCTCAACCCTAAAGTGGCCTCTTGTGCAGAAACAGGCTGCTGAGAAGGGAGAGCCAGGTTTGAGGCCAAGCCCCCATCCAAGACTTAGACTGGTGACTAGAACCTCAGTTGCCCACAACCCAGAGGAAACCACCTTAACTCTGACACAGCCCCTGCTCCAGGCCCGAGATCCCTCCTTGCTCCCTGGACAGCCCACCCATGTGGAGCTTTGCACTGTGCTCTTCTGTGCAGTTCAGGAAGGGCTGCACTGTGGTTTTTACAAGGAATGAGGCTGAAATGGGAAAGGCTGGGTTTGGCCCAACTGTAGTGGCAGGCACTGGTTCCTACCTCCCAGCTAAAGCCTCCCTATGCCGATGGTGGGTGAGGTTTTCAAATCTGACTCATGCTCGTGTGGTCTCTAACACAGAATAAGCCATCCATCGTGCTGCAAGAGAAGGAACTGGGACCCGCTGCTTCTCTGCACGTTGATGAGGGGACAAAATATGCACAAGTGAGCACCAGCCAGGTCTCAAGCGAGCAGAGACTCCCGAGCTGGCAGTGCAACTTTACACAAAGTAAAACACTGTCCCTTCCTCTGAGGAGCAGCCTACAGAGCCCCACACAGCTGTAGTCCTTATATCAGAGTGGGGAGTCCAGGCATGGGACAGAAGCACAGAGAGCTGGTGGGACAGATTTCTGGTCCCCAAGAAGCCATCGTCGCTGGAAGCAGGATCTTCTAGCACTGAGCACCTTGAAGAAACAGACCACCAGCAACTCCCTCCAGACCGCAGAGGTCAGCTCAGTAGCTGCAGTATCTCTGCAGCCGTTCCCAGCTCTGCTTGGTTCTTGCTCCATCTGGTCCCAGCCTGTTCCTACCCCTGTGAAGTGTTCGCTTGAAATAGTCCCATTTCGGGAACTCCACAAGCAGCCATGGAGATTCAGCACACTTCCTCTTAACTTTAGGGGTAGAAAACTTTACGTTCTAATCTGTCTTTCTCCATAGAGGGAAATATTAAATGCTTCAGCAGGATAAGTGTGTTTGTGCCGATAAACAGAAACTCACCCAGAGATTAACAGCAAAAAGCTGGAGAATTACAGGTGTCTGCAGGCACAGACTGGTTGCCATTTGGCTTTCCCTTTCTATGAGTAACAGCATGAAGATGAGTCAGGCTCTGCAGATGAGTCACAGTGAGCGCAAATAAACTTCCTCTCCACACCAGGAGAACCTGGGCAGGTGGAGGAAGAGCTCTGGATATCCTTCTGCCCTAGATAAACACAGCATGGTGCATCCATGGAGCTGTGCAAGTCCTGCTCCAGGGCCTGGGATCTGCAAGCCTGTCCCAGAGGAAGGCCCTGTGGTGGAAATATATGATAAACCTTTGACAACATCTGCCTTCTGTTTCCTGTGCTCTGCACAGATTATCGCTCTCTACAGATAACCCAGACCTCCTCAAAGAGAAAGCTGGGGTTTGTACTTTTTAAAAGTTTGCTGAGACCTGCTACAATTTGACTCAGCTCATTCTATATCTGTTCTTGAACTGCATGCATCACCACATCTCAGCATCATCTGCTAGACACTCAAGCAACGTGATTACACATCTGCCCAGGGTTGTTTGTTCCCTCGTCCCTCCTTCTACAAGCACATGGCACTGAAGCCAGAAGCAGGACAGGCAAAGTGGTTTTTTTTTTTGCATTCCCGCCTGCTCTCTTCACAAACAGCGGAGATGACACCCAGCTGAGCTCCCCCGCTGCCTCTCCACTGATGTCATTTTCCATGTTGCTTGTTGTGCTCAGAAGGGAGGAAGCCCCAGGAACGCGGCAGCCCATGTCAGAGCTGTTTCTGCACTGATCACCAGCAACTCGAGCAGCAGACTTTAAAGGGAAGCCTGGTGCGCCACAATAAAATAAAAGCCATCAGGCTGCGATTTGCCATCAGCAGAGCTCCTTGTAAAGCACATCACTCCGGCTGCTGTCCCAGCCCCCTCCGCCTGCCTCTAATTCCAAGACCATGAAATTACTCATTAGGCTTGGAACAAAACTCTTTTCGGTGCACTTGCATGTGGCTGGAGGCAGAGACAGATGTTTCGGGCTCTGGTAGAAAATTACTGAGAGAGAAAAATGAAAACACTTCCAAAGCTGCGCTGCTGCCTCCTAACAGTGTGCTTTCCTGCTCCTCTTGCACTCCATGGTTTACTGTGGGGTCAGACAAGAAGGGAGCGATGGCATCACAGCTTAGTGACCCTTTGCTTCCACTTTGCTTTTATTAAATGCTTAAACACAAGATTTGTTGGTTTGCTTCAAATTTTGCATTGAGTCCTGCAGCATGATCTAAGAGCAGGTGAGGGGCTGTGCATCTGGCAGGAGGTTTCAGCACTTCAGGTTTATACTTATAAAATTCTACATTTCAGCTGCACTTTTGTCCTGAAAAAGGCAGGGAAAAGATGGCCTTTAGGAGCCAGACAGTCCTCAGAGGCCCAGGAAGCAGAGGATCCTCCCTCTTTTTACACATGCAAGAAAGTGAGAATAAAAACATTGCCTGCAGGCATGTCAGCAAGGGGATTAGGAATCAGTGTCCGATTATTGCCTGGTTTATACAATGCGGCCGTTCCCACCTCCCATAACCAAACACTTGCTCAGCTCACCATTGCATTCGAACCAGGGAGGGTCGGGACCCCAGCTCCATCACACTATTTCTCTTCTCAAATTCAAGAAAGATTTTCTGCCCTTTAGATCCTTCCCTGCTACACCTGCTTTCCTTCACATAGTAGGTGTTTTAAGAGCATACTGATTTTATATTCCTGGTTTTGAAAGACCAGTGTCCGCTCTTCCAGCAAGGTGAACAGTTCAAAGCAAGGCCAGGATGACCACTGTGACCTGATCATCACTGCCAGATAGAGGTTGGCACACCAGTAATCTCCCTGCTACTGGCCAAACCTGGGACTTAAACATTAAGAGAGTTTGAACCCAATAGGCTCATATAGATCTCCTTCAGGAAAGCGTCACAGGTATAACAAATTTCTCTCCCCTACAGTATTTTTCTAAGGTATTGTTCAGGTACAAATGATACTCAGCAGGTATTTTTTTGCTTCTCCTGTATTTCTGCAGGACAGATGTCAGCCCCGTTCTCCACAGCTGTAAGGAGAATATACTGAGTTGGTAAGATCTAGTGAATTCGTGTCAGTAAGCTCTATGTGAAGGTCAGGGATCAACACGAGTGACCTGATCATCAGAACCACAGCGCTAATTGAGTGTAAGCTTCACTTTCAAAGTGACATAGAAGCTTAAGCCCATTTATCTTTTCAAGGGATTTAAAGGCCTATCAGCTTTGGGAAGTGAGAGTGACAGGAGAGGGAAGTTCAAAATCACCAGCTGAAGCTTCCAGTTGCTGTTAACATGGATTGAACCATCTGTGTCAACCCCATGCAGCAGCATCTTGCTGGGCAAGATTCACTCACCCACCCTCTGATATTTCCTGGCTTCCTTATGGCTTTTCCTTAACAAACAAACAAACCAACCAACCCTTCAATTTCTTTCACATGTGATTTCCTCCCAATCCTATATTACTGGATTATTCCTAAGACTAGACAGAGAACATCATTTTGTGATACAGGCTGCTTCCTGAGCTAGGAGCAGCAGCTCTGCTGAAATACCTCATTCTGTGTTGTCCGAAATGCTACACAGGATGAGGAGAGTCTGGGAAGACAGGAAAAATGGAATTACAGGCTTGTGAAATGGACACTGACAAAACCCTGAAGTGTGTAGCTCACTCAGATGCCATCTGTGTTTAATCCAGTATCAGACAGTCTCTGTTTAACTAAATATTTGACTTCAGAATTGGGCCTGAATTATTATTGGCAAAGCTTCCAAGCTCCACAGGTCCCTCTAACAAGCTATTCCTCTGTGGAAGCCTTGCAAGGAGATGAATGCAGCCTTTGAGGAAAGCGCTGGATCCCTTTTCAGGCTTCCAGAGTACGTTTGTGGAGTCTTGTTAGGTGTCCAGGCTTTCTGAAAGCTTCATATGTCGACTGTTAGAAGCTAGAGGGCTGATGTTTGTGTGCATTGCTGGGATGTTCCCAGAGGAGTTTTGGCTCCGCAGCATGTCACAGCAACAGAGTTATCAAAGAAAGCACCAAAAATAACCCTGTCTACAGGACAACTAAAAGCCTAGCCCAGACAAAAAATAAATAAGGTGGAGCCACCCATGAAGCCATGTAGCCACAGTCCATCAGCACTGAGAGAGGAACGTGGTCATCCCCACTCCTATCCGATATTCAGTTTCCTGACTGTGGCAACATACGCCAGAAAAGACAATCCTCCAGGGCTGGAGGCTGCTCCCTGAGCCAGGCTCGCCCACTGTGGGCAGCTCCAGGCAAGCAGAGGCTTGGCTTCCTGGGCTACAGACAGCTGCAGGCAGGAGTCACCTTCCAGTTTTGCTTCCAAAGGAAGGTTACGAATTAAAGTCCAATTTGCTAAACCTTTAGGTAAGCAACTGTTTCTGCATAAACACATACTGGTTTGCGGGCTGTATTACATGGCTAGCTGCAAATTTGACTGACTTTAAAATCACGGTGTATATAACTAAACCAGAGAGCAAACAGAGGCACATTTTAAAAGGGCATGGATTTAAGCAGCCTGACTCATGATTTTTGAAAGCTGGAGATTGAAAATAATGATTATCCTAAACTAACACATAAAAATTGCACATGCAAAGTGAGAGCACAAAATGCTATACTAGAGAGCTTCACTTCTGAGTGAAACAGGGCACGTAGCTGGCTTGGCTAAAATTATTCTTCAAGTGAAATAAAGTCGAAGACTTTAACCCCTTTCTGAAGATGGGGTCAATATCAGGAATATATTGCAAAAAGAGCTCAAATTACCACCTCCCCCTGTCATTCATTATGCTGTAACATTAATGGAAAAATCCAAAAGCTCTTTTAGGTCTGATAGCTAATAAATGGATCACTAGGCAAGTGTTCAGCATCATTAATAAATCCTTGCTGCATTCTGTACTTAGTATCAGCAGAAAGTCTTCGTCCCTTCCACCCCTGAACACATACCTATTTAGTAAGGACAGAAGGAACTGCCTACATTGCTTTTTTTTCTGCCCACTGGAAACACCCAAGCCACAAACTTTCAGTGCGTCTGTGCTACTTCTCTTCTGAGGTCAGTATTAAGCAGCAGAAGAGCCGTAGGTGATCAGTCCTGGATGAGTCAAGCTCTGGAAGAGGTGCAGACAATGACATTAACAATGGCAGGTTAGGTCTGGACAGCTTTCCATCCGAAGATCTCTTAGAGTGTAACAAAAGACTGGCAAGAGCCAGAGGTCCCACCCAAGGCTGGGATCCACGGTAAATCCGTACAAGCAAGGATTATTCTCTGCCCTCTTCAGGGCTGTTTCCGCAGCCCCCAGGCACTGGGGGTACCCAGTGGGAAGGGCTCAGCCCTTCTCAGTCATTCCTGCTGGCGCCATTCCAATTTGTCTAAAGACACTTAAAAATTCATCGAGAGAGAGCTCTGTCTCTTCGGGCGCACAGACTGCTCTCCAGAGAGACTGGACACCTGCTTTCTCTACTGCCTTCTCCACCAAATCATTAATTATTTAAAATAACAGGAAAGAGCAAGAAAACCTCTTCACACCAGACATGCTCGCAGCCTGCTGCTTATGGTACTCTCTGGGGTCTTGTGGAGACCAGGGTTTGCATCTCCCCTCTGGCAGAAGCAAGGATCAAACCTAGCTTTCGTTCTGCCCTGGGGAGGATGCTCTACCCACTGAGCTATTGTACAAAAGAAGGGCTTCCTCTTTATCCAGACAGACCTTCTGTTTGTTTTTCCTATCAGAGAGGGTGTCTTTTTTTAATTCAGTTTGAATAAAAGGAAAACAAAACACAAATCCAAAGCTCTGAGATAAGCAGCTAGCTATAGACCCCCACACAATCTGTGTTCGCTCAAGAGCTTAGGGTCTATCTCCCCATTTCACAGCTGGGCAGACCAAGCCCTGCTCGTGGTCCCTGCAGTGGGTCAGCTGCACCAGCACTGTGCTTGGCTGCAGAGACCCTCAGCAGTGGCCTTCGATGAGATGGAAACCACTGGCTCTGCCCTGCTGCCCCCAGTCCTGAAGATAGCTCTGGTGTAGCTATGCCCACAGAGGGACTTTTCTGAAGTAGCAGAGGGTCTTTGCATCTCTGCATCCCCCTGGGACTCTGTCTGCCTGCTTCCCTGCGTTTGTGACCACATGCACTCTCTCACAGGAGCAGCACAGCCTGCATAAGGGTTCCCGGGACAGAGGTGTCCCCCAAAACTGGCCTGAGCCCAGGGAACAGCTCCATTTGCACCCTGGAGTTGCTGGCTCGCTGCAGCGATCGTGGCAGGTGAACAGCACTGGCACCCTCATGTGGTGGCTGGGATCGGTGTGTTCTCACAGCCCAAATCCTGCAGTTCAGCAAGGCTGGAGGGCAGAGAGGGAGTCCTGCTGGGGAGGAGAGGGGCCAGTGACAAGAACCATGTCTGACAGAGGTCTGTAGGCTAGCATGGTACAGGGAGGGAATGCAAAGCAGATGCTGCAGGGACTAGGTTGAGAAATCGGAGTAGCAGGGCTGGAAAGGGTTCTTGCAAGGTCACCCCTCTATCCTGTGGGTAGACAGGGTGGGATACACCAAGCAAAGAAACCCCCTTTCTGCACCCAGCTCTCCTTTGCTGCCCTGGCACTGGGAAGCCATACGCAGGAGAAACCAAACTCCCGTCTGCCATGATTTAGGCTCATGCTTCCCACTCCTGGGTTTGCAGAACAGGTTATTCTTTCCTCCCCGCACCACCTTCCAGTGTATTTGAAAGCCAACAAACAGCGTTTACTCAATAAACCAAGGTGTCACTCAGCGTGTCACCCCGTATCTGTGGCTAGAATGAGTGCAAGCAAACAGAGGAAAGGCTGGAAAATGTCAGGAGAAGGGAACACTCGCTTACCCTGACAGATGGGGGGAGAAAGCTGTGGGGGGCAGACCCCCAGGAGAGGCCTTGCAGAGGCTGAACTGAAAGGGCAGAAAGAGCAGCCCCCGGGTAGCTCCAGGAGAGATTTCTGCCAGGACAGCCACTGCCTGGTCCTTTCTGAAAGGGCAGCAGCATCTCTCCAGCCTAGAGAAGGACAACACTGGACCAACCACCCAGTTTTGTAATTTTTTTGAGGCTCTTCTGGACTTTTTTTTTTTTACCGATTCTCTCCCCAGCCTCAGCTCAGCCACTGCCTGCTTCCTTCCTCCTCATACCATCAAAATGGGAAAGAAAATAAAAGACAAAACCAGATCATGATGCTGAAACAGAAGAATTAACTGAACCTCTGAGTGAAGAGCACTTTTAACGCCCTCCTGAAGCTGCTGCTGTGTCCCGGCTCTGTGGTAGATGAGAGCACCTCATCCCCTGGAAACACCAAAACCTGAACTCAGGGGGAAAAAAAACAAACAACCAACCCCGTATTTCCCACAGAATAGAAATCCTTCCCCTCCTAAATCGGTTTGGAAACAGAATTAAACCACCCACAGCCTTGAAGTAGCCGCACTCAGCCAACCCACCCTGAGGTAAAGAGTGGCACCGGCCTCGGCAGCAGCGCTGAGGCCGCTGACAGAAATGGCGGGAGCTGGATTTTCCCCCCGAAAACCCCGTGTTTAACGGCCAGAGGATTAATTTTATGTTATTATCCTTTCAATAACAGTTAAAAGAGGCGCTGTGCAGCAGCCAGCCCGCCCGTGAGGCGGCGGGGCGGCGGCAGTCAGTCAGCCCGCCCGTGAGGCGGCGGCGCCGCTCCTCTCAGCCCGCCCTGAGGCGGCGGCGGGCCGGCCGGACGCGGCTCCATGGAGGACGACCTGGCATCGGAGGACGACACCCGTGAGTGTCGGAGGGGAAAGCGGGGGTTGCCCCAGCGGGGCGAGGGGGGGCCGGGAGGGCGGATTTGTGTGGAGGGAGAGGGCGGACGCGGCCCCGGCCTCCCTCCGGGCCCGGCGGGGGGCTGTGAGGAAAGGCCGAGGTGTTTTAAAGAATAATAAGACGTTTTAAAATCCATTCAGAGGTGTAGAACCTAGGCGGGAATCGAGACTGCTGTTGCTCCAGAGCATCCTGTATCCCTAAGATGCTGCAAATAACGCCTATACCCCCAGTTTGGCACTTTGTCTCCCTTTATTGACCGGTCGCAGACCGTCCTGGGTTATCTCTGTGTCCTGCAGCCTCAGGTAGAGCCCAGCGGACAGTTCTGGAGCATTTCTGTGGGCGCCTTTCTTCTCCTTTGCTGCTTTCTTCTCCTTTGCTGCTTTTAAAAATCTCTTGCATAATAAACTGCCAGGGAGCTGGTGCATTGCACTGAGGGTAAAACACTGAAATTGTTTTCCACGCTGTTTAGGATAACTGAATTCTTATTCAGTGCCATTAGGGATGAAATTCCCAGGAAACTGAGCTTAAAAGAGAAGGAAAAACTGCTAAATATTTACTGAAAGGCTGCTGTTGGACAGTGCAGGCGGTGATGAGGAGTGCATTTACGTTTACAAGGTTGGCTTCGCTGGTGTGGACGCTAAGTAGGAAACTCAGACCGTCAAATGGTTTCTCTTTGCTGAAAAGAAATAAATTCTGCTTTCTACAACTGTAGCGATGCAAGGATTGTTACTGCATCTTCACAGGTAGAGGAAAGAATAAATAAGTCAAAGGGCAGTTTGGCATCTCTTGAACAATGATGCTTTGTGTGATCATAAAAGGTAAGAACACATTTCTGTCACCTGGAGAGCAGGGCAGCAACATTTGGTTAACTGAAACGTAGGGTTTACTCCGCTGAGTGGAGATAAGCATTTGCAAGGAGGTAGTATGTACCTGTACCTGTTGGTGTTAATAATTAACATAAACTCCACAGGTTTTTCCCAAGTTCTCCTGATATTTCCTCTCAAATGAAGGCTCCATGTGGCATGGAAATGCAGCACCATTAACACACTTGACCAGATGAGAACAGAGCCTCAATATCCAGTGCAGAAAATCCTGTTCCTGCAGAAATCAGTGTCCAAATCCTGCTGCCTCCAATGAAGTCAATGAAGCAGCACTCATGAATGACCCTGTCTGGTATTAAGATTTGCGTTACTCATGTTTTTCTTGAGCTAAAGGTTCTTGTTTGAAGGTAAGAGGAACAGAAATTGGAGGATGAGGTTATACCTCTGCAGCCCTGATAGGGGTGCCTTCCTTCTGTGCCCTCCAAATGGTGCTGTTCAGACAGCAAGTCCTATCTCCTCAGTGTGGTGGAATGGGAACAGTAATATGTTTTGATGCCTCTTGTATGGCATGTGGTTAGTGTCTAGTTGGGATGTTGATACAAACTGAAGTTGCGTTGAGCCCCTGCTACTCTCAAACTGCAGCCTGAGATGTGCAGAAATGTAGAAGAGAGCAGAGCATCTGAGACAGCTCTTGAGACAGGCTGAGGGTCTGCCTCAAGCACCTTTTGAAAGAATTTCCCAAAAGCACTAGGGCAGAGACTGAGTCCAACAAAAACTGAAACCAGCCCTGCCAAAAACCTTGAGAGCCTCCCTGAGGGGCTGCGGCAGGCCCAGAGCCACAGCTTTGCTCTCGTTTCTTGACAGGAGGGTTTGTTCGATCAAGGAGAAGATTGCTGGGGGCAAGGTCCAGAATGGAAAGTAAACACCCTTAAATTGTGCTTAACTGTGCAGGACAAATACTGCGGTTGTGGTAAATTATGTGAGGAGCTGCCACCGTTTATTAAGAGATGCAACACTAATCACAGGCCAAGCTAGAGAAGTTTTGTGCCGCTTGGCTCATTCAGGTTGCCTGGAGGGGGACAGCAGGACCATGTGTGAAGGCCTCCTTGTAGAGGAGGGATATAAGTGGAAGGACGGAGAAAAGGGTCTGGGTCATCTGCTCGAGGCCTCACACCGGCTCTGGGCCTCAGAGGATTCCAGACCTAATGGATCAAAAGGTTTTGGGGCTGGAGGAAGTCCATGCAAACAGAGAAAGATGCTGAATTAGGAGAGAAGCTGATAGGACTGGAAGAACACTGATGTGGCACAGGGGTGCTCAGGGAAGGGGAGGACAAATCCGGCAAACATGCCAACGTCTCTAGGGCTGGGATTCCTGCTGGAAGAATCTTTCTGCAGTCATCCTTCCTTGAAGCCACTGGGGCCGGTGGGATGAAGGGGAGGTTTGTTGGGGCATGCTGCTCCGTCCTCCTTGGCAGCACTGTTTTAATGCCCACTCTTCTGTCTCTGCCGCAGTGCTTCATTCCGAGAAGGAATTCCACGATGCAGCGAAGCGTAATGACACAGCCAGGATGGAGGAGCTCATCAGGAGAGGGGTCGACATCAAAGCCAAAAACAAAGTAAGTTCTGGGTTTTTCCACCTCTAAGCTGCGGGAGGTGCTGAGGGTGTGTTTCAGAACTGCGGCTTCTTAACGCTGCTCTCCTTATTAGCTGCTCAATTGGTCAGAGCTTTAAATACACCACCCAGTGCTAAATAGGGCCTGTGGCAACTGAGCAGTTTCACAACACACTGAAACTCACAGTCCTCCCCGAAACTGTCCTCCTGGCCAGACTGGAAAGTTGCAAGCACTGAGTGAGGGTGATAATTTGTGGTTCTTGGAATGTCTGTGCCAGATATGGTTGTAATGCAAGGTTTTGATTTTCCTATCTCTGTTCGCCGAGGCTGTGGGACTAACTCAGTTCCTGGTGCAGGTTTCCCCTTGTTGACTAGTGGGTTCCTGGAAATACGGGATTGCACCCATCCCTGCTGTTTCAATCTGTCCATCCATGGTCAGTGATGTTTCTCATTCCTGTGCCATCGTTATAGCCCAGAACTGCAGTTTCTTAGTAGAAGGTGACTAGGACCTGTCTGCCTGATGAGAGCAAAGAGTCAGAGGGCTGTGTTCAAAGAAAACTCTGCACAGTGTGAGAGATTCTGGCTCTGTGGATGGTAAAGGGATTTTGGCCTTTGGGAAGGCTGGTGGATACACATGCACTCTGCATACATTAGACTTCCCTCTCTCCTTCCTCCCCTTCCAGACAGACCGGACTGCCCTGCACTGGGCTGCGGGAGCAGGGAACTTGGATGCTGTGCGACTGCTTCTGGACCACGATGTCCCAGTGGATGATGAAGACAGTGTATGAAGGCAAATTTCCCTTGTGTGTCTTCCAAGTGTGTTCTGTGTTGGGGGAACACCAGGAACTGGACTGGGTGCTGGGCCAGCAGTTACAGACTGCACCTTAGCCCTGGGTGGGTGGCACAAGGCACTGCAGTGCTTGGGAAGCTGTGGCCTCCCTGCTGAGGCAGATGCAGTGCCTTTCTGGAGCAAGCCTGGTTTTCAGATGTGTCTGTGCTCTGTCTTTTGGCCTCTTCTTGGCATGCATAGTGACCAGGAAAAAGACTGATAGAATCTGTGAGGTTTTCTGTATAGCATGGGCATGCTTGGCTTCTTCTGATTGTGTTAGTGGGGCTTGTGGGAAGACAGTGACAGCCAGCAAGTTCTCTCTCCCCCATAACAACGAGGCTAACATGCACCGTTGACTAGAAAGTGGCAGTGAAGAGGCAGATCTCTGTCAGGAATAATAGTAGTTGAAGAAGGTGGGGCAAAAAAGCCCAGAAAGGAACAAAAAGATTTGGGAAACTTCATGAAGCTAGAGGGACAGCTTCCCTCTGGGGTGGGGATGGTGGTGGTCTTCAGTGTAGCTGTAAGTATCTCTCTTCTCTCCTGCCCAGTTTGGAATGAATGCGCTCCTCCTGTCCGCCTGGTTTGGCCACCTCCGTGTCCTGCAGATCCTCGTCAATGCTGGCGCCAAGATTAACTGTGTCAATAGGGTGAGAGTGTCCCTACGTGGGTCCATTGTGCAGATCCAGACAGTGTTGGGGGGGAGAGAGTGATTGAGGCTTACCTGTGAACTAAGGTGGTCGTGTGTGACAGCGTCTGCTGTGGGGACTGCCATCTGCACTTCTGCCTTGTTCCTAAAACAGGTGTAAGAATTGTAGCTATAGAGACGTACACGGCTTTATCAGCTCACATTTGTGCAGTGCAGAGGTGGAAGGTGTTTCAGAAGTGGGAAATGGGTTTAGTGAATCAGCAGTCTTTCTATTTTAAAATAGAGCTTGGTTGGGAAAAGGAGCGTTAATACTTCAGTCGTAACTTGCTGTCTGCAGCACAGGCTGGTTTAGCTGTAGAGGTGCAGGGAGACGTTGAGTGGGTCTTTGCTAACAGGAACAGGTTGTTAAAAGAGACTGTCCCATAGTCTTGGACTTCTTAAAGGAATGGTCCTTTATCTTCTCTCCAGAATGGCAGGAACCTGCTCCACTGTGCGGCTCAGAGGGGACACATCCGGGTGATGGAGTTCATCATGGAGGACCTGGAGGATGTGTGTGTGGATAAGACAGATGAGGTACGAAGACTCTTCACTGCTTTGTTTCATGAGTTCTGGTCTTGCTCTGCTGAGCTTAGCAGGAATGTTCCTCTTGGTTTTGGGAAGATATTCAGAGTCAGATGCTACTCCTGGAGTACTAAGGGTGTCCCACACAGGCTCTGGCCTCCAGTGGAACAGGACTTAGGGATGATGGGGATTCTGGCTCTGATCAGGCTTTGGCAGCCAGGGCTTCCTGGTGTAGCCTTTTGCAGGATAAATTCAGCAATTTCAGTGTCCTCTTGTGCAGCTGATGCTCCGGGCTGTATTGTAAGTAAGCAATAACCAAGGGTAACCCTCTCTCAGTGTGTTCCAGCATTATCTGATCCATTCCTGAAGGACAGTGTAGGAGGAACACAGGAGCTGGTGCGCACTCTTTTCCACTCCCTCACCTTCATGGTTCCTAGGGTGATCCTATGCTGATGCTTGGGAGTTAAATGAGGCAACAGGAGATCTATCTTTCCCCAGAAGGGGCTCTGACTCAGTAACTGGCGTTTCAGATATTAATTCCACTTTTTTATTCTTAGTTGCTTTTAGTAAACTATTTATTATCCTCTCTATATATGAAATAAACACTGAAAAGATCTGTTTTCCAGTGTTTAGCGAGACCAAAGTGCTTGGAGTTGTTAGCTCCAGTGGATAGATATGTTCATCTTGTTCTGTTAGGGTCATCCTAAATGTAAAGCAGAATAAAAGTTAACAACAGAATAAAAGATAACTATTTTTGAAGTGCAGCACTTTTCCCCCCTGTGGACTGGGTTATCACCCCAGGCACTGTTATATTCCTGGCAGCAGATGATCTAATCTTGTGCTTTCTGAGCCTCCCTTGGGCTGTATTTCTTTGTTTCCTTTCGCAGATGGACAGGACAGCGTTTCACCTGGCTGCAGAGAGTGGGCAGCTGAAGGTGGTGGAGTTCCTCATCCAACTGGGTTGTTCTTACAGTGCCAAAGACAAGGTATGGGCAGAAAACCACATGCAAGGGAGGTAAAAGTCCAAGGATTAGAGGATGTGAAAGTCAGGGAACAGGACACCAAATGAGGCTCATGCAGGCAAATTGTCAGCACTTGTAACTGTGGTTTTGGCATGTCAGGGCTTTTCTTCCCTATCCACTTAAAAGCCATTCGCACCTCGGTCTGTGTTGGATTTCTCTCAAGGACTTTTCAGACAGGACACACAGCAATACAGGATACATGCCTGGTGGACTGTGCTCCAGTGTCAGGCAGCTGGATTTCTTCCCTCCCTTGCTGCACCTGTGCAAGGTTGTGGTGTATGAACACTCAGTCCTGTGACACATATATGTTTGCTTTCAGGAAGAAAATACAGCGTTGCAGTTAGCTGCTAAAAATGGACACGTCTCTGTGCTGCAGAAGATTATAGATGTTGGAGTGGACCTTGATGAAAAGAACTTAGTAAGTACACTTAAATGAAATAAAACCCACATCACTTTCACCGTTTCCCTCCCTAGAAATACTCAGCATTGACAGGAGAGGTCTAGCAAATAGCTGATTTTATCTGCAGCGTACGTGTGCAAATGCAGGTCACACTTGCAGACTATCAGTGAAAGGCAACATCCTTCTTGGACCAATACCCAGTTCTGAAGTGTTGCCTTTTCTTCCTACTGTATCTGCCGACCTACCTTATCACTCCATTTAATCTCCCTTTTTCTCTCTGACCCTTGTACGTTCAAGTGCCTAAATGGTTACTGAGTGTGTTTTAAACTAAACTTCACTGTGCTTTATAGTGTTGACTTAGTCACTGAACATATGGCCCTTCTGTTTGAAATCTCTCTTTGACAGATGTGCTGTGGAAAATTATGTGCCTGGAACATAGTTAATGATTTAGATAGCAAATATTGTCTTAATAATGCTGTTATTATTCCAGGGCACACTCCCACTTAAGGTTATCAGCAATTTTTTTAGTCTTATTTGGTTAATGTCTTTGAAAACTGTATTTGTTTGATAAAGATCTGAAAGAAAAGCAAAACCACCTTCTGCAGTAACTCTGGTAGCACTTGTTTCCCCCCAGGTGAGCTGCCCTTCGTGTGAAGAGCAATAATAAAACCAGATTAAATCACCTGTGTCTTGTAAAGAACTGAGCTGCAGCCCTCAGAAGGGAGAAGCAGTCGTTGAGGGCCATGAGCTTCCAGTTCTGCCTGTGGCTGTTTCTAGGCTACTGTAGGAAAATGGTTTGGCTTCATTGTTCGTGTTAAATCCTTTTTTCTTTGCTAGTGGGCTAAAGGGGAGAAAAGATGATGGAACATGATATCTGTCTTGTGGCCAGCACTCTGATATGTTGGTGGGAGAGAATTGTGTCCTTTATTTTCCTGACAATCACCTTGGCCCTCCAAATGGGTATTTTAACATGTCATGGATTCAGAAGATGGGGTAGCTTGTTCTGCTGCTCTGTCTTGGCCTTGTCTCCAGAAATGCTGCTTGTCTCCTTTTTCACCTTGTCCAGGAAGGACTTACAGCTCTGCACCTGGCTGCTGAGGGGGGTCACAGCGACTGCGTGAAGCTGCTCCTGCAAGCAGGTTCCGATGTCAATGCGCAAACGCAGGTGAGCTCTGGAGGTGGTTCCATTTCCAAACACTGTTTTATGGATTTTTGCCCAGACCTGTGGCCTCCTGGGGATGGCACTCATTATTGGGTGAGGCTGTGTGGAGCTGAGCACTTCAGGAACAGCGTGGGGAGTCCAGAGGAAAGGCCCCATAGCTTTCTTTCTGAGAAGAAGCCCTGACTAATACCCATCTCTTCTGACATCCCCCTCAGAAGAAGATGAACTGCCTTCATTACGCAGCCCTGCACGGCTACGAGGAGATAGCCAGGATCCTTATGGACGCAGGAATCCGCGCAGACGCTGTGAATCATGTAAGTCCTGCTCAATGCTCTCATCACTTACATAAAGGCAAAGCCAGTTTGTGGAGCTGTTCAAGAGCACAGAGCAGCTCTGTAAGGACCAGTGCTGCTGCAGGGTCTGTGTTTGTGGGCCAGTATCCCTAGTCTGCCCCCAGTCCAGGCTGGCAGCTCTTTTAGAATTAGACATGCTGGGTACAGCGTGGTCCTTTCAGTGCCCTGAGCTGAGCTCTTTCTAAGTGCAGAGTCTTCTTTCCGCAGCAAAACGCAACAGCGACACACATTGCGGTCCTGCAGAACTTCCCAGCCTTGGTGAAGCTCTTCATTGACGCAGAGTGTAACCTTGACATTCCAGATAACGTAAGACTGCAGCTCCCGTTCTCTTTCTTTGAAATGTGAACCAGTATCGTGGGGTATTTGATCACCGCGGGGACAGATTTAAAGAAGAGTGCTTTCAAATGGGGAAAACCTGGAAGTGTAGCTTAGGAAACGTGAAACCTGTGAAATGATGGAGTGTTGCAGTGAGGTAGTCGCTTGATGTCATTCAACATGTGGGGTGTGCCATGTCCCTGGGACCTGTGCTGAGCGACGTTGCATAGTCAGGCTCTCTCTTCCCTGCTGGAAACGGGTGGGAGAAATTTCAGGCCAGAAGATACTCTGCAAAAGGTTTGGGAGTGCTGAGAATGGGAGGCAGGCCTGGCGGTAGCTGGTTATCTCGCCAAATTGTAATTTAGTGAATGAGGGGCTTTGTGTAGCTTGTTTGTAATGTTTTGGTTAATGTTCATTCTTGTAGTGGTGTTCTCTCCCAGTGACACTGTAAAATTGCCACGTTTTGTGTTTGATTTTAGTTGTTTCCATTAAACACTCCCAAGGTGCCCGCAGTTTGCAGTGCATACGCATTAACCCAGCCCTGTGTCCCAGGAACAAAGAACTGGCACAGGTCTTTTCCTCCCTTAGCCAAACTATCTGCCCAAATCGTTTAAAGAACAGGAACTAATATAGGTCTATAAGTGGCCCTAGGGAGCTTTATGGAACTGAAGAGGTTCTTTCTTTGCACTGAAATATTATCAGAGATGCTTCCTAGTGCTGATGCTGGGACAGGGACAGACCACTTCTGCTCAGCCTGAGGATCCCAACCCCAGTTTGAGGTACGAGGGTGTTTGACCCTCAGTTTAAAAAGGGATAGAGGGGAAGGGAGGGCAGCGCTGACAGCGTTCTTCCTCTTGATATTGTTCTGTCCCGTCCTTCCAGCCTCACACTTTTCCTTCTCTGAAATTTAGTCCTTTCCCCCTCCTGCAGAGGCAGCAGACCTCGCTCCACATCGCCGCGGAGCATGGCAGGCAGGACATTGCCGAGATGATTCTCATTGCAGGAGTTAATCTGAAGCTGACAGACAAGGTAAATATTTCCATGGGTTGAACTGATGCTGGGTGGGTATGGAGGGAAAATGTGGATGGTCTTTGCCACTGTTTTTCAGAATTTTCAAGGAAGGCAAGTTCACACAATGCACAGACTTTCCTCTCTAAGTTGTTTTAGGTCCTGCTACATCTACTTGTGCTATTGTGTGTTAATATCAAAGATCTTTTGGAGTAAAGATAAATAATGTACTCTAGGGATCACAGTACATGTTTTAATAGATTAAAAATATCTCATTGATATAGCTCTGGCATTGGTGTCCAGGGCTTTTACCCCCAAATTAAATCAACAAAGGGAATTGTAGAGGAATCAGGCAAGTTGTGTGCAGTCTGAAAGCATTGTTTGTGTCTGGAAAATGCTGGAGGGGGCTTGAGCAGAGATGAACCGAGTGTCTGCCATCCGCAGTGGGTTAAAGCGGGTACAGACTCAAGCCACCTGGCTGAAAGGGCTTTCAGCTGCAGCGAATGTTTGCCACCTTCCAGCCATCTATGGAATCGCAGTGAGACTCAGCTCAGAGCACACCTTCACGCTTTTCTGTGTGAAATTGGGTTTCTGCTCACATCTGAGGCTGGAATTGTTCTCCCTGGCATGCCTGATGGCTGGCTGGCTTGCCTTCCTTCATGCAACTTTCAAATCTTATTCCTTTCTGCTTTTAGATATAAATACAAATCCCCTCCCTGCCCAATCCATAATCATTATTATGTAAGGAGCATAGTTACATTTTCCGAGTCCCATCAGCCTGTGCTTCTCCTAGGAGACCATTTCTAATCATGCAGATGTGGAGCCTATAAAATTAATGAGGTTGTATAAGTCACTTCAGTTGCATGTGTCAGCAAACCCGCTGTGCGAAAGGCTATAAAACGCCTTGAATCGTAGTGCCGAGCTGCTCCTTTGACAGCCTGACAGCACCCTGCCCGCTGTGGGTTATGGGATGCCTTCGCAGCCGCTCCTGCCAAACGGGCTGATCCCCTGTGGCCACAGAGGAGATACTGCAGAGCTTGAAAAATGACTCCCCGTGCCCTGTACGCAGTTGCTTGATGCTAGCTCACATCTGAGCTGTTTTCAGGTGGAGAGCAGGGGTTCTTCATCACGGCTGGGTGCGTTGCTCGATATGCCGTGCTGCCTGCGGTTACACAGTGCCGGGTGGGCATGGAGATGGGACCTCCTAAGCACGCAAGGTCTTTTCCAGCTCATTTTTCCCCTTCTAATTTCAGCAAGGGAAAACATCTCTGGATGTCGCCGCCCGAGGCAATCACGTCAGCTTGGTGGACATGATTATCAAAGCCGATCGGTTTTACAAATGGGAAGAGGTGAGCAACTTATACCACCATCCCCTGCGTTTCCCAGCGTGGATGTAGCTTTATCCTCTCCATTGAGACTCCGCGTTACCAGCTATCAAAAGGAAAAGAAATGCAGGACATCCTGTGACAGCCTGACCTCTGCTTTCATCACCTTAAGAAAAACAAAAGTCCTCACCGTGCCAACAACACTTACTTAGTGCTTTCCTTATTTAAAAAAGCCTCTGTGGTTAAAAGCCCAGCCCTGCACTGATGGAACAGGGGTTTTCAACGATTCTTTGGCAGCCGTTCCCAAAACCCTGAAGGAGGGAGCAGGGTACCATTAGTTCCTTTTCCCAGAAGGAGAAACTGAAGCACTGAGCAGGAAAATGCTTGGCCCATGGTCACCAAAGGGGACACGGGGAGTTTTTCGGCAGTGGAAGGGAGACCCCTCTTGTGAGTGATCAGTTCTAGGAGTCGTACACGACTTCCCTCTCAAGCTGCCCCACAGCTGGGGCCGTTCCTCCCGTGTTCCCCGCTGTGGCCCAGCCTTGTCTCTCCTCCCACAGCCATGTGTGCTGGGCGCAGCTGCTCAGCCCCAGTCCCACCTCAGAAATCCTGCCTACCTGTGCCCAAACCAGTCTGAGCAGAGGGTATGCTGGATGTGCAGCCAAACACCACATCCCTTGTGTCTTTGGAAGTCTTTGGACATCCTCTCATACTAGGAAAGACAGTGCTTTGTGGGGAGAGAAAAGGAAGGAGAGTAATGGTGTGTGTATCAGGCCCTTGCATGGGCTTCCCACAGAGCCCTGGGGAAAATAATTTCGCCTCTTCGCAGTCTGGCACATAAAGGGGGCTGAGCAGCTGTGCCTGTGTTGCAAGGGAGCAAGATTTAATTAAATGATTCTGTGTACAAGCCCTGGATAAAAGGCGCTGTAGAAATGCAAATTGTGATCTGCATGGGCTTCCAGAGCAAAGCTGCTGTTAACAGTGTTTGTTAACATGCATGATTAGAACAGTGAAATGGGAGAATAAAGAGAATAAAAGAACTGTGCTGTGCCAGAATGAACTCACAGCAACCTGCAGGGCTGAGGATGTGGAGGCTGCAGCGTGACAGGTACGTCTGAACCGACTGAACCCCTGTTCTGGCTTTGCAGGACAACCTGAACAGCGACTCGGACTCCTGGCTGGCCAAGCACTTGACCTTCAAACAAGATCACCGGCTGGAGACGCGGCACATCCGCTCAGTCATGTGGAGATTGGCTACCAAGTACCTCAAACCTGGGGAATGGAAGAAGCTGGCGCATTACTGGAAATTCACCGACGCCCACATAAGGGCCATTGAGCAGCAATGGACAGGTACAAACCACTGCCCAGATATTTCCTTCCTTCCCGTGGGCTGTGTTTCTAGGAGATAGGTCTGCAGTAATAGCAAAGCATGAAGAAAACCAGCTGGCTTATTTGAAACAACCAGAATTTTGGGTTAAAAACCCTGTTTTTAGTGAATGTGGAGTTATTTACACAGTGGAATTTGGGAGTAAAGCACACGAGCACGAGGGTTAGCAGTCCCTTGCTTGCTGTTTCTGGGGCACCTGCCAGACCTGTGAGTTCTTGCTACAACTCTTGTTCTAGAGGACAGAAGAAACGTGCTGGGTTTAATTTTTCTTTTCAAGAGTTGAACCAGGAAGGCAGAGAAGTCCCAGGGAACTGAGATCTGTTAGCAGAAGCAGGTTGAGAGTTTCAGAAACAGATCACCACTGGTTGGGTTGCTGTCAGGACTCCTGTAGTTTGCACGGTGGGAGCAAGGGGCTAAGCCGTGCTCTGGAGACAGAAATTCTGTGTTGCTGTGAAAGGCTGTCTGAAAGCCCAAGCTCATCCATGGCCACTCCAGAAAGTTTCACATGAATCTAGGAATTGCACCATAACCTGGAATTAAGCTAAAATGTACTGTAGAGCCTCCTGGTAAAATCCAAAGAGGAGGGAGTGTTGTCCCAAAGCTGGGTTCTTCACCTGGTGTGCAGTGAGCCAGTCAGCACACCGAGTCGAGGTGTTTGGTTTTTTATTTCTAGTAGGGCACCAGGCATCTAGCAGCAGCCAGCACACCTTTTAAGAAACGTGGAGATTCTTTTATACAGAAAGAGAACAAAGAAGAAATCCCACTACAGCAGCTGATCGGTCACTTGTATGAAAGCTCGTTTGCACATGTTCTAATTTCTGTCCATTATACTAAGGTGCTCCTACATTGACATGTAAAGTCTCCTCCTAGGGGTGTGATTTTTTTTGTAATATAATTAGCTACGGTAACAAGAGGTTTTACCTTCGTCCTGTCTGCTACCACCAAGTTACCTGCTGCGGTTCCTGCTCCAACAAGGGCTCGTTTTGGGGTAGGTGCTTCCAGCACCCTGTCTCTAAGGTCTTTCCCCTCCTGGTACTCCCATTTCTATGGTTTCAGGACAGATCATGGTTACTCAAGGTGTAAAGTTTTAACCCCTTTTGACACCAGGAGGACTGTCCAAATCCACTGATTCAGAAATCCGCTCAGGTCAGGGCCGTGCGCTGTAAGCGCAGGATTTCATTTGCGGTTTGATCTCGCCAGGTACTAAAAGCTACAGGGAGCACGGCCACAGAATGCTGCTTATCTGGCTGCACGGCGTGATCACAGCAGGAGAAAATCCAATCAAGGGATTGTACGAAGGCCTTGTGGGGATTGGAAGAAGAGACTTGGCAGGTAAGACTTCTGTCTTTATTCATATAACGCACACTGAGCACTACCTGCATTCTGTGGTTACGCAGCGCACACAGAGGAAAACGTTAAGTGAAGCCAATTCACGCCAGCGGGAAGGTACCCGGCCCTGCCCCCTCGCTGCCATTGCACGGCATTGCCTTCTCTTCCTTTTATTTTGATACATGAACACATCCCGCCCCAGCTTTATACCTTCTGTGCAGCAGAACGTTTCCTTTTCTTTTCCAGAAAGCATTCGGAAAAAAGCGAACGCAGACTCTGCCTCTCCGCGGAAGTGTGTCGCGATGTAACGCTGGGAGCGCACCAGCGGCTCCTTCCTCCACTGCAGCCTCAGCTTGTCGTGGAGCTCGAGGAAAAACACTCACTCTGCTGCTCAGCACAGGGCAGCTGCAACTTAAGGGCTTCTGGCATCGCTGCTGCTTCCTTGGTCTGAAAAAACACAGGAATCGGCGAACGCTAGCAGTCTGAACTGCTCTGGGTGCTGTCATGAAGAGTGGGCAGCTGGCACAGGAAACACTTTTACTGTAACTTGTTTACACTTTTGTATAGAAATTTTTAATTGCCATTTTTAAAGTTACTGAGGGAAAAGCCTTTGTTTTCAGGAGTGTTTACTTCCCTTTCTCACTTTCAGGAGGAGTAGGGAATATGTCTGTCACTTGTGTCTTAGATGCGTTCATAACTTCCCTCCTAGGGTGGGAAAATCCAAGGCTAGCACCTGGTCCTTTTGGAACCTTAAGGGTTGGGATCTTTAATGTTTTGACTCTTAACAGAAGGTTTCAGAGAACATTTACACACACTGTTTATTATAAACTAACCAGGTAACTTCTTCAACAGCTTGCAAACTGTGAGATAAGACCATATTATCTACACAGCCTCTGACAAGGACATACAGTTTCTTAAATTCCAGTTTGTCATGTAATACTTTGTATTTATTTATTTTTTATGGTGTTTCAAGGGGAAAAGGATGTATTTCAATAAATCCAGATTTTACCCTTAAATTTGCAAGTTATGACTTCTTATTAAAAAATACTAAACCAGTGTAACCTTATAATTAAAGCTTGAGGTAATTCACAGAGCCAGGTCCTGTTTTTTTTAATTTCTAGAGGTGTCTGCAGAGGCAAAGCAGGACTGCGGTAAGCTACGCTGCTGTTCTCTTGTAGTCAAAACAAGAGACACTTGGGAAAGTGAAGTTTTATTGAAAATCACTTTTAAACAGCAAGAAAGTTAAAAATTCAAACGCTTTATTTCAAATAGAAACAAACTAACTTACACCATACGAAGCAAATAAGTGATGGCAACATTGGCACTTAAACATCTTTAAACCCAATATTCAACAAAAATGTCAGCTTATAAGTACACAATCTGCATGTGGCAATATATACAGCTGAGTGAAAAAATATAAAAAGAAATATTGTTCTGCTTAAGAACATGATAGTGAAGACTTTGGTAGCAAAAAATGTCTTTGTTTTTAAAACTTGTAGTCTTCAAAGATGCTTCCTTGAATTCAGAGACTAAAAACTAAACAGATCTATCCCCCTACACTGCTGGAGGTTACCGTCCACAGGGAGTTCACTGACCGTTGATTCCCAGTGGAATCACACAGTCATCAGCGGCTAACGCAAGGAAAAAGGCGGAGCGGGAACAGTTGATTGTACACAGGAAGACCACCGAACCGATTCCTCGTTTTCTCCGGCACTCCAAACCCTACTGCTCTTCTTGCTCATTGCTGTTGTGCAGACTGATCTTCTGAACCTCCAGCTCTTCTGCGCTGACCATGGAGGGATCGATGGCTGCGTACCGGGTGCCGTGGAACTGCAGTAAATGGATCTGTCGGACACAGAATAATACAGAAGCACAAGGTTTTGGTCAAAGAGAAACATTTCTTATGAGTAATTTTTGTGAGGATGAAGTCATGGCTCTGGAGTACAAGAGTTCAAAGAGAGGGGAGAGGAAACAGGCAACAAACACCCAAATCCAGCCCTTCACGAAGTGGCTGCTCCGAGCCCAGGAGTCTCCTGCCGCTCCAGCTGCACGTGTCAGTGAACACGGAGACTCACCTGAATGTATAGATTGACCTCGGCGCTCCTGCAGAGGTAGGGGAAGTTGCCTCCTGTTTTGAGATGAGCTCTTCTGGCATTAGGATACAGCTTGTACATTTCTTCTTTTGCTTCAGTGGACAGCGCGCTCTGGTCAAACACCTGCGTGACAAGTGACAGGAGTCAGTTCTGAATCTAACAAGATCAGTCAGATGGATAGGTGCTGCTCCTCGAAGCGGTTCTCAGCTTCTCTGTGGAACAGTGTTAATGAAACAGAAGCCAAGCAAACACGTAGCCAAGATGTATAAACACATTATTGCACAGAATATCCAGTTCGTACTTTAACACAGAAGAGTCATGGTGTTGCCCAGGCAGCAGAAGGCTTATCTAAGTATGAATTTAGATGCTGAAAATATTTATTAAAGTTGCTAACAGAATATCCAGGCCCCACCTGCCAAGGGGAAGAAACAGGACTCAAAAAAGAAAGGATTATGTTGAGATGAACTTACATCCATAATGGTTACGGGGATGTCTCGAATTTTATGAGGTTCTACGTAGGAGTTCTGGCAGTTGAGGGTAAGTCTTGAAGCGAGCTCGCTCTGGCCCAGACTCTCCAGCTTTCAGGAGAGAGAAACACGGATTAACAACGTGCTTTGCTGCAGGAAGTTAGTTTACTGCTAAAGTAAATCTACAGAGACTGACGTCGCAGCTGTTGGAGTACGCCGCTACCTACCCTGTCCACCATGAAATCGATCCCATCGGCCATTTCAGGATCGAGCGGACCAGATGCAAAATTCCCGAGGACAATTTTTTTCAGCATAAAAGCAGGCATCAGCCAAAAGCTAAAAGAGAACAAGATGTTACAGTCCAAGCACCCAGGACCCCAACATTAAGATGCTTTGTTGTAAGCGCTCCCTTTCCCTTGCACAGACTTTGTGCTTTAACCTCAAATGAAATCCTGAAGAAGCTTCAAGAGCACAGAGATGGAAAATCTTGCAGGTAGGTGCTTGAAATGCTCTGGGAAGCTGTTAGTCTTACACTGCAAAAGTGTATTTTAAACACAGCGAATAGCACTTGTCTCACTCTGATGGTTTTGCTAGAAATCAGGCAGAGTTCTGAGATCTGGCCACATATCGAGAGGATCACAGGACAACTCGTCTCTCAAATCCCACAGTCCTAATTGTGAAAATTTCCATTTTCCTCGTGGCATGGCTTTAAGAGTCACAAGTGTTCCATCCCACGCCTCCCTTACCCGGGTTGGAAACAGGTCAGACACACGCCCAACCAGATCAGCCACGACATTTCATTGCAAAAATAAAACAAATGTCACAAACCTGACTGTCTGGCTCAGTCGTCCTTACCTGTTTGCTGTCCACGTCTGATTGAAGATTGAAGTGTCACTAAAGGAATTGCACAGGATCAGAGACTGAACTCTGGGGGATTTGTGTGTGTATTCAGCAAATTTTTGAGCCAGAAAGCCTCCCAGAGAAGCTCCAAAAAGGTGAACCTAATTCAAGGGAAAGAAACCCAAAAACAACAGATCATATTACACTTGTGAAATAGGGGACCTCTGAGTACAACGTTTCATTACAAAAATAAAGTCATTCAAGTTTTATCCTGTCCTCATAACCCATTTTTTTAAAAGAATACAACTCTTCTATTCAGCTTCTGGTTTTATAAGTGATATAAACATGATAAATACTGAAAAAATAAAGTGTTTCCCGATCGCAGTTCAAATTTCTGCTTGCTCATCAAGCTTAAGAAAAAAATTTAACATTTTACTTTATCTTCAATAGCTATTCCAATCCAAGGTAACTTCATTGTGGTATTCTGTACTACGTGAGTTAGGAAGGATAACTTCCACGGGAGCTAATGAAAAATTGAAGCTAACCAATGTAATTTAATAGGCCTAGAACAGCAGTTGGATTTAGGCCAAGCATGACAATTTTCAAGGGTACTCACCTTCAAAAATAAACTCGTTTCAAAAGTAAAATTGCAACACATCCTCTGTATTTATAGGCTATGGTTTTGCCTCTTATTTTATACACTTGCTCTCAGATGCAACTCTTTCAAACGTTAGGTTTTGATGGCAACTATACACCCATTCCCCCACCTCGGAGCACTCACTTTATCCAGCTGAAGGTGGTCTAACAGCTTTCGGAATCCATCACAGAACTCAAGGTGATCCCAGTACACCGGATACTGCAACTACAATAACACAACGTCAGAACAAGCCAGTCCCCGATCAGAAATTGTCAGCTTGAACGCCACCCCAACTGTCACATTAACAGTTTCGAGACAGCAGCCTGCCTCTGCTGTGCCATCAGGCTCCAGGTCCCTGCAGCCAGCGGGTGTGAACACTGCCCTGTTGCTTCTACAAAAATACACAAAGTACCGCAGAGCAGGTTTGTTGCGGACAGTGCAGCGTTGCGTCATTCTGTAACCAGGGGGAGGAGAGGCCGGAATGATTTCTCCGTGATTCCGGAGCATGTCCGGAAATCATTAACTGCTGCTGGAGAACCAGCAGGACTCCTGAAGCCATGTGTTTAGCAGAAATATTGTAAAAATCAATCGTCTCAGTTCAGCTCGGGAGCTGAGAAGTCACAAGAGAGCATGCGGTTCGGATTTTAAGAAGGAGCGACTTAGCATTTGCAGTGGGCAGGCTGAACACCAGGTTATCCGCCTCCCCAAGGCAAACACCGAAACCCTGAACTAACCCATACACTTGCCTTGTGGCTAACTAAGATCCCGCTGGAGGCAAAGACAAGTGGTGTCCAGGGTACATAAAAAAAACAGACCAAGAAGTTAATAACGTGTCTGCACAAGGCTTTGGGTAAACGCTGCCGTGAACTTACAGCAGATTTCAGCCCGGATCCGCGTGCCATGTATTCTGGAGTATAACTTCGCTTTTTTTTTTTTGTGGATTCCCTCAGACAAAAAAGCATTTGATTCTCATTATTCAACCTCTGGTAAGAGCAACAAGCACAAGCACAGTAACTGTGACACAGGACTGAGAATACTCACAGCGATAACTCTGTAGCCCCATCCAGTCAGCGCCAAAATTTGCTGGAAAAACACATCTGCAGTTCCGCTTACAGGAGGGAGAAAGATGAGCGGGCACCGGATGCTCCGAGGTCCTGCATCATACAGTGACCAGACTTTACTGTCATCATCATCTACTATTATCTGGGGAGAAAAAAAAAAGGCATGAGGAGGCAAAGAAACACATAAGCAAGCTTCTTCAACCAGCTTCTAGGATTGCTTCCACAGATTTCTATCATCTGGTAAATATTATAATACTCAAGACCCCTTTGAACAAGACCATCTTTTACGCTTCTTCACAGCAGCTTTCTTCTTGAAGGCTGTTTAGTAGCTGGAATGACAACGTTTGTGTGAATACTGCTGAAAACAGAGCTGTGGCCACATCAGTCTGAACACTTTGTGTGTCCCAACATGAGCTGGGTAACAAACGCCGCGCTGTGCGGAGTCAGCGGCAGCACAATACGTGGTGTCTTGTGGGAGCTCATCCTCCTGCAGACAACCAGAGAACAGCGCAAGGGCTGAAAGCAGTGAACGATGTTGGGGCACTTCAGAAATCACACCTGGAANTGATATTGGGTTTACAGTGATGGACTGCACTTCAGAAATCACACCTGGAAAAAGAAAATAAAATCTCTTTGCTTCTAGAGAAGTGCTGTTAATGAAAGTTTTCAGAGCTCTGCTCTGGATTCCAACTCGGAGGGCCTTAGTTGGAAAGATGGGACATCTGGATCTCAAAATTCACAGAGAAATAAATCACAGGAACAGCAAGGCTGTGCCCTCTAAGATCAGGTTTATGCAATATTCCATATAGAGAAAAACATGCTTGGGAAAGGAGCCA
>VZTO01025843.1:264302-331378 GCA_013400615.1 Syrrhaptes paradoxus
ATTCACACGTGAGGTGCTATCCTTAATGAGCAGTTCCTCGTCAGGCACCCATCTCAGGACAGAAGTTAGACGTCCTAGCACAATTAGTATCTTTAAAGAGCTAGGAATTAGGCAAAGGTCATCTTTTCTAGCAATCCTGCTCTAGCAGCAAGCTGCTGTGTGTATTTAGGATGGGCTTTCAACCCTCCACAGCCCAGCAAAAGCGTGCAGCTCACACCAAACCGAGAAGCACAAACCCCTGGGGAAAGCTTGCATCACCCAGCAGGAGTTCATCTCCTCTGTATTGAGATTTTATAGCTTCTTGAGTAGCAATATACAAGCACAATTTGCTTTTCCATCACCGCAGTTAAGCTTCTCAGGGAATCAGAGGAGAAATCACAAATCTGATTTGCTCGACAAACGAATCTGTGAGCAATAAAGGCGGTATTTCAGGCTCCAGGAGCATGTGAGAAATCACACGATGCTGTTGTTTTGTAAAATCTTTTAAAAAAAGATTGCATACCAGAGCTTCCAGACCACTGAAACCATTTAAAAATAAATCTTGTACAAAAGCCCTCCCAACCCCCCCAAACCAACCCTTCACACACAACTCAAGAGCTCCGGCCTCGCTGTTGTCAGCTGTTATTCCGTCAGTAACATCAGATCCGCTCAGGGCAGCTGCTGGTGGCTACTACAGAGTTTACCTTTAGGAATATTTCCAAAGGTGAAGCATATTCCTTGAAATGAGATAACCAAAGTTATTTCATGTGAAGGGATCTGAGGCTGAGAGGTAACATTTCCTTCCTTGAGCCCAGAATCAGTGGGTTCAGGCAATTTTTCTATTTGATTTCTCGCCGCACACTGGATAATTTAACCCCAGGCTAAGCACCGCGCAGCCAGACCGCAGCGAGGGTAACTGCTGATTTGGTGGTCACCAGCCTTTTTCCTGCTCTGGTCAATCAATCAAGATCACCGACAGTTTACATGAAGGATAAAATCTGTGCTGCCTTGAAACAAGGGGAGAACTTCCCCCTGGAGTTTAGCAGAGCCAGGGTGTCCTCTGCTGAAGCCTTTTAGGAAGGGCTTGCCAAAGCCAGCAAGCGGTGTAAGCACATGGAGGCTCACAGACAGAGCTAAAAACTGAGATTAAAAATGTTATTTCCTGTGCTGTAGTTCCTACATCTGACAAGAGCAGGATGGGCGATGGAGCCGTGCATTTCCTGCTCTTGTCTGGAGACACATCTCGGCCTGTTTTCAAACAAACTGCTCTGGTTCCGCTTCCTCGGGTCAATCTGACTGCAATCTGTGATCACCAGCGATAACGACGGCCGGTCGTTCCTTCCTCCGTGCTGCACCTGCGTGGCCTGTACTTTTGGAGGGATAACACATGCAAATGTGTTCCTAATGACCGTTTCAGAGATTAGTTACATCTTCAAATTGTGTTTTTTTTCTTCTCTCTGCAGAAACCAGGACTAATTTGTTTATTTCTACCTTCTCCATACCCCACATCCACTACCGTGGCATCACTTTACTGTTGAGTGGCCCGAATCACTCCAGAGGATCAGGTATTCCCCAGTCTGAAGGTCACCAGGTCAGCAGCAGCTTCAGTTTACGCGTGTCCCCATTTATGACATCTGAGCAGTCAGTGGCAGCTGAAGGCAGCGGCTCCTGGCAGCGTCACACAGTCCCCACGGCAGCAGCGACGCGCTCTGCTGTAACCACAGCCTCCAGCTCCTTTCCTTTACCATCCTGCATCCCATAAAGCAGTGCCTCAGAGCACCCACACGTCTTTCCACTGAAATACTGTCTCCCGGCTTTGCTGACCTGCTGAGGCATTGCCTGGAGGCAACGGCACAAACAGATCCAGTGGATCCAGTTCTGACAGAAAATGGGAAGAGGCGGGACAGCCAGAGCAGGGACAGAGCCCGCATCGTCAACAGCAATGGACCTTTCTTATTTACAGAAGACAAAAACTGGCAAAAATGAATGAGAAACCCTGAATGGAAAATCCTACAGCCCCTCCATAAAGGTAATTTCTTAAGAGGAAGCAACGCTGGGCACACTGAAGTGTTTGGGGACACAGTCCCTTTCCGGTGCGCAATCAGCTTGCTGTTGAAAGAGGTGATGCTGTAACGCTGCTCTCGCCTCTGCTGCCAGCACCATCCCCGTGTTCCTGCAGCCTGCACAGCCACCCAGATCAGGGGACTGAGCCAGCTGGAAACCAGCTGAGCCCAAAAACAAACAGAACACCCCCAAGCTCAACAGGCCACTGACTCTGCTTGGTTTGGATGTCACACGAGCAACTGTGCTTACAGGAGCAGCAGGCTGGGGTGTAAAGGGGTGTAAAGGCAGGAACGTCCTTCAGTCTGGAAGCACAGCCTCTGCAAGCCTTACCTGCGCAGGTACGTGCAAGAGCTAGCACGGGTCAGGAGCTACGTGCTCGGCACGTAGCAGAAGCTGGAGCACTGCACAGCTGAGACACTCTCCTGTGGTTCAGGAAGAGGAAGTGGAGAAATCCAAGGGAGAAGGGAAAGCAGTTGGACAGCGTGATTAAGCAGAAGACATTTAAAGGACACAGAATGGAAGCAACTGGTTTTTTCCACTGTGGTTAAAGCATCTTCCCACTCTCAGGAGTGACGAAGTGAACTCCGAGAAGCATGTGAAAATTCAGAGCATGCCTGCATGCGCTCATATGACACACAGGACAACAGTTCAGGAGATAAAGCCGGTCATTAGCACAGCCACTAACCACACAGCGTATTCCCCGCCACCACAAAGCAAGAGGAGGCATTTCCCCCACACATCGATCGCAGCTGTACGTACCTTTTTAAGGGGAACGGTGCTTCTGAACCAGTTATAGTCAGGAGAGACTTTAATCTCTCCCATGATGTTCAGAAAAAACTCAGTTTAGGTCAGCCTGAAAAAAAACAAAAAAGAGAGACAAAGTTAGAAATCAATACAACAGCTTTACCGTAGGCAGAGCTCAAAGCTGTGCTGTGCACGTGAAGCGTTTGCAGGTTGAGACTGCTCTTATCAGTTCTTACCCTACCTCTGACTCACGCCAAGTTTACTTGTGCCCAGTTTTCATCACAAATCATTTAATTATTCTCCCAAGAGGCAGCCACCTGACTGCCTTACTGTACCAGCCTACTTCTGAAGCGACGATGCTTTTGTAACAGCATTCCTGTGGGACAGCGCTAGAGAGAGACAATTGACCTGCGGCTCTAAGTGGCTTAAAAAAGCTAAAGCACATTTTCAGCTTGTTTTCAATTTATAAAGCACTCCAAATTCGTAGCTAGTAAGTGTTCATAAATTCACGCAGCGGTTCAGACAACAGACTCACATTATTTCATCAGCCTGCTGCCCAAGCATTCAGACCACGTCCTTCCATCTCCCAAAAAGTCTCAAAGTGCATCGAGAACATCAGCTCAACTTCTCGATTTTGCTTTTTTTAATGCAACAAGAGACCATTAGCTTCCATTGACACAACAGATGCTATCAAAGAGTTTTGAAGCTTGCAGACTCCGTAGCTTTACCCTGAATGCCAACGGCCTCAGATTATTTTCACACATTCACACACAGCACTGAGCACAATAAAACAAAGCAACTTTTGCTCCTGTTACTTAACAGTTGCCAACTGTAAATCGGTAGGTTTTGTTTCTTAATTCTTCATAAAATAAGACCTCAGTATGCGCTGAGTCATTCCGATTCCTTTCTCCTTGCAGGAAAGCTGCTGTGTGCAGGTTTAAATGGTTTATAGGGTTACAGCTGGATTTAACAGGTATTTACAGTTTCCTCATCTTTCAGTCTCCATTTGCCATTTCCCAAGTACAGAAAACACGAATTTTAAAAAGGAAAGTACTTTCTAAATGGCAAGACAACCCAGATCTTCCACAGAACAGGTGATGGGCCTTTCATGTCTAAGGAGGTGTCAGAGGCAGAAAATTCGGTTTTGTTTCAGTGCTTGCACCCACTGCTCTTTTTCACAGTTTGGCAGCAGGTAAAATTCCAGGAGGTAAAAAATTTCTATTCCACCAGCCTGCAAGGCAGAGGAAGCACAAAAATGCGTTACTGGAGTATGTGGGGGCAGCTGGTCATTAGAGAAAGGAAACAGCAGTTTAGTCTACTCATTCCTTTCTCTAACCATGAATTAGCCAGTTATCAAAAAGCTATTAAGAAAACCGCAGCATGACAAAATCCCAGCAGAAAGAACAAATTACAGTAAATGCCTTGAAATAATACATTCTTGTTGAGTATTATATTACAGCAGGGCCAAGAAACACAAGGCACGGACAGGGCCTCGCTCTGCTGGGCACCGCATGAACAGAGGCACGGGAGGGGGAGACTTTCCGCTGATAATTCTGGTTGCCATCAAGGGTCGGCAATCTCTTCCTGCTGTGATCACCGCGCTTTTTCTGCCATCTCAGCATCCTTAAGCTAATTTGTGGGCTGGCACACCACCTGGGAGCGTGAAGCTGCCTGTTGTTAGGCTGGGTGAGGAACAGGCAGGATGCAGATGAATTTTCTCCTGTCAGTGTACCTCTGCTTGCACCAGAGTGGGTTGAGAGTCCATCCGAAACCTCAGCTGTGAGCTTCCCAGTTTGTGGCATTAAATTTGCACACACAAATATTCAAATCAACAACAACTACGTGTTCTTCCAGCCACAGAAAAGCTGAACCATGAACTTGAAACAGAGAACCAGCCACCAAAAGCAACTTAAATCACCAACAAAGAACCCGATACCGTTCACAACCAAGCCTCTAAAGACCCAACTTTCGGTTTCAGTAAAACCAAAGAACTTAAAGAATGCTAACCTCTTAAAAATAATTCCTCTAAAGGAAGAATCACCTATGGATGCGTCTGGAGTAGTTGATAATATTCTCCTTGTATGTTATTCCCCCTACACTAGCAATGCTTTCTGCTTGCTATCGATTTAGAGATACTTTGATCCCGTCACCAGCTCCTCGCTCCCGTACTGTGTCTGCACGAGCCAAAGACGCCGCACAGCCGCTCTCCCACTGCGCTGGCCACGCAGCACCCCCTCCCACGGGCCTAGAGACCCAGATCTGCACCACTGGCTCCGAGAGCTGATGGGGGCTGCAGACAAACACCAGGAGATGCAGGGGAGATGCCGAGTCTATGGGTCCTTTGTGAATGCCAAACGCAGGCAATGGGGAAGAAGAGTTACAGATTACTGGGACATGGCAGCAGGCACCTTGCCCTCTCCCCTGCGCTGTTCCCAGCCCCTGCTCCATCTCCCCTCCTCAACCACAGCCGGCTCCCCAACCTCTGCAGGGAGAAAGGGGCAAAACCCCACCCAGCACCCCCAGCCCAACCCCACAGGCTGAGGCAGCCCTTTCCCCTGAGAGCCCCCCCCAGGCGGATGAACCTCTAGGCCAGGGCTGGACTCCCTGTGGGGCTAAGGCCTAAGCACCCCCTCCCCACCGCGGGGCTCCTCAGGGGTCGTGATAACCCCACCCTGGAGCCTAACAGACACCCGCTCCCTCCGGCCTGACACCTCCTCATAACCCCCAACCCCCTCAGGCACAGCCTCGTCCAGGGGTAAAGCTGTCCCGGAGCCTGAGAGACCCCCTCAGTCCCCTCAGGGCCCCCCCGGCCCCTCAGAGCTCCCTCAGGGCTTCCCCAGGCCCTCAGAGCCCCCTCCCCGGCCCGGAGCCTTGGGAAGAGGGGCAGGCCTGTCTCCACAACGACGACCCCCACTCCTTTCCCCCCGCCTCAGCCCTCACCGGACAGCGGGACGCGGGGCCGCCGCTCTCCTCCTGCTCCCCCGGCCCGCCCAAGCGCGGGCACCCGCCGCCGGCCGCTACTTCCGGGTGCTTCCCCCGCGCCGGACACGTGATGACGGGGAGGAGCGTGGGCGGGGCAAAAGGAAGGTGGAGCCGACATTACTGCCGAGGCGGAAATAAGCCTTTTCGGCGCCATCGCTACCGAGGCAGAAGTCACGTGCCCCCGTGGCTGAGCGGTGATTGGTCGGCGGGTGGTGAGAGCTTGCAGTCGCCATTATCTCCCCTCAGGCGGGAGCGTCTGAGGAAGTGGTGGTGCTCCGGTGTCGCTGCTCGGCCGGTTCCTCACAGAATGTGCTTTTAGCCGAGGAGAAAGGCGTGGTGGCTCTCTGATGGTGATTTATTCCGCTCTCTGTTGCCGCTCGGCTTGGGGGAGGTGTCACTGTGGCCTGCGCTGCCATCCAGCGGGGGAGGGCGTCACTTGTGTGATGTCTGCGGGCAGGCCCGAGGGGTTCGGTGAGAGCCCGCCCTGGTGAGTGGAGCCGTGTGCCTTCAGACCGGGGCCGTACTTTTAATATGGTATGTTTTATCCAGCTCCCTTGAGCCGGGTGTTGTGCAGTGCTTGATCTTCTAATGCGAAGTTTTTTATTGTCTGGGTCTCTTCCAGCAAAATTTATTTTAATAAAGCTAAATTTAAGGCTATGTTAAAGACTGAGTTACATAGGGTAAGCTACAAGGCACTACCTGCCTTTCATGTGTAAATAAACATTTGCAGGTAAAGCACTGAGCTGAGGAAATTATTGAAATAGTTTTTCATAAGTAGCATTTCAGTGATTTATTTTCAATGCACCAAGTTTAAGAGGAAGCTCAGAGCTGTGACCGGAGATCAACACCTGTTACCGTGCGTGATCCAGACGTGCTGTGGACCAGGTAACAAACCTGTATTTGCTCCAGTGTGCAACTGGTACCTGCTGGAGATGTTCCTGCTCTTCCCTCTGTGATTTCCTAAAGCGTGATCACAAGGCAAATGAGGTCTACTGGTACGTGTCGCTGTGTTCCTGAGCCTAACCTGCTATTCCTGCCGGACTCCCACAAAAAGCTCCTGAAACACCGTGGTGGATTTAATGGAGATTAAAATCAGATCGGCAGGTGTTTGGCTGTAGGTGGTGTTAAACCTGTATTTTCCAGGGGTTAAAATCCATCTGGAGCTGGGGAGAAGTTAAGGATGCTGTTCAGCGTTCCTGCTGAGTGCAGCCAAGCAGCACAGTGCCTGTGACCCTCTGCTGGCGTGGTCTCACGGTGTTTGCTGCAGAGGAGCTCGAGGTAACATCGGAGAGCGACAGGTGCTGGGTTCCTGTCTCTGAGCTGTTCTCTAAGGATGGGCTGGGATTAATTAGCTTCATTTAATTGGTATGTGACAAACAGGAGTTGAAGAAAACCGCCCTGTAGACACCTGTCAGTCATAGGTGTGCTCTCTGTGAGGTGTGTCTATTTGATTAGATAATATATTTATTAATTTACGCACAGTATTGTTCCCTGCTGAGGATCACCCTGTGACACAAGGCGACGTTTTATCCCAGAGCTGCTTCGTTTTCCTTGAAAAGCGTTCAGCTGCTGCTTCAGTTTGATGCTAAAGGATTAAAAAAAGTATTTCTGGGCTCTAAGGGAAATATTTTACTCACGTTGTGTTTAAGAAGCAGAATTAAAAGGCTGGAATCACCTGAAGTAACGGGGGGGACAGGGGACACTGAGGGGGTCCCTGAGGGGGCCACGGCTGCCTTGACTACATTTCCCGTGATGCAACGCGGCGGCGCTGACCGCTTCCCGCCCCAGGACTACAACTCCCATGAGGCCCCGCGCGGCCACAGTGCGGGTGTCTGGCGAGGCGCCCCCCGCGCTGCCCGCTGGGAGCGGTAGGCAGGGGGTGTACGCGTTGACGCCGCGCGTCAGCACGCTGTCGTCACTGAGGCGGCGCCGGCCGGGGGAGGGGGTGTTTACGGTGCGGGTGGGGCGCGCAGCACCGCCGCCAGCGAGGCCTAGTCGGGGCGGCGGGGGGGAGCGGGCCGGGCCCGCGGCCGCACCATGTCCGCCTGCCACAGCTGTGCCGCCGCCGCCCGCCTCCTGGGCTCCACGCTGCCTTCCGCGCGGAGAGGTAACGAACCGCCTCCCCCCCCCCCTGCGGCCTGGCGCGGCCCCCGGCGGGGTTGGGCCCTCCGCTCCCTGGACCGAAGCCCCTTCGCGTCCCCGCCGCTTCTCTGAGGGGAAACCCCCTTCTCTCCGCCCGCCGCGCGGTTGTCAGCGCTCCGTGCCCTTCCAGCCCGCCACCACGGGGGGGTCCCGGGAGCGGGGCCCGCTGGGTCGCCGCCGGAGCGCTCCCTGGGGCTGGGAGACGAGCCCTCCCGGGGCCCCGCCACAGCCGCTTGGGGAGTTTGTGCTGCAGCGCTGCGATAAGGGCTTCGCTCAGGCAACGGGTGGCTGCTTCGGGCTTTTTTTTTGGTTAAGTTTTATTTTTTTGTTTTCGTTAATGTTTTGTTAGTGTCACCCTGGGTGGTGTGAGGCGGCGGCCGGTGGTGTGTCAGGATTCAGAGCAGTGTTATATGGTGCAAAGTTCTGGAAAGTCAGCCTCCATGGGAATATCCTTGGGGAAATGTCGTGGGAGAATAGAGTTTGGTTCAACGCGAGTGATTTTCAGCAGTTGTCCGGTCTGTGTTACCCTGCGGTGCTAGCAAATGAGCTTAATTAGCTGACTGATTAAAAGCCTGCGGGTTTTGTGCAGCCTGAACTTGAAATATTTCTCATAGAGACTTGGGCTCAGTTTGCAAAGTAATTACTTCCAACGTAGTAGAGGAGTGAGACTGTGCAAACCACTAGAGGTTGAAGCTAAGGGAGACTGTTAGTTTTTTTACTATTTTATCCCTTTCATGGTGTTGTGGGTAGCGAGAGTTGACAGAACCTGTGCTGCTTTTGGTGAGCACCCCTAAATTGTGCTGAAAATCTCGGGTGCTGCCACACTTACAACAAGGTTTGGAATGACTGTACCCTCAGCAGTAGCCTGATGAGTCAGAGATGATTGATGGCCTTCGAGAGGTGAGTTAACTCGTTGCAGTTGATTTAATGTTTCCATCTGATGTCACCTGTGCTGAAAGGTTTAAACCGGTACTTTCAACTCTAGCCTGTCTGGCCTCATATAAACCCACCACAACAATAAACTCTAAAGCAAGTGATGTTCTGAATTAACTTCAGAATTATCTTTTTTTAAAATTTGAGGGTTTTTTCTCATAACTAAGATGTGAAATGTATATGTAAAAGAACAAGTAAGACTAAAACACAGATACAGAATGATAAGATTATTTATGCATCAGCTTTCCATTGAAGTTCTTTAAAAAAAAAATCTTGGTGTTATTTTTGCTGTTGTTACAGATTATGTCTTCTGCCAGGTACTTTGTTTGCTATTGCTGGTTGGTGCAAGCTTCAGAGTATTTGGAGTGTGTGGATCAGTCCAGTCGATGGAGTGTTGTGTGGGACAGAGAGGAGACTTCCTTTTGTCACAGTCTCCCTGTCACTTCCTTGGGCAATAGATTCTTCCAACGTATTTAAAGCTTAGCTCAAAAGTCAGAATTTCTTTCCTCAGATATCAATTAAAGGTTAATAAGGTGTAAAGGAGCCTCCTGTTATTTCTTAACACACTAATCTGATCACCCTGGGTGGATGCCGTTGCTGCTACCAACATTTTTATGTTAGGTGCATGTCCTTTAAATGTACTGTTTCCAAAAACCACCCAAGGCCTGACTGCCAGTGATGTGTGTGAGGAATACTGCAGTGCTGGCCAGGTGTTGCATACTTGCACATTGATCAGGATCTGGATCATTCTGTGGAAGTTGCCAGGCATTGGGTTGGAATGTTGATTTCTCCCAAAAATCTGCCTCTGGGCTTATTTATGCAAGCGAGTAGTTGCAGTAACTTTCTTACTGCTTCATTCTTTAACTGTACAATGATGTTCTGTCAAAAAAAAATAATCACTTGGACCTCATGATAAGCCCAGGGACAAGGCTTTTAATGTTTAGCAGCAAGCTGATGTAGCAGGAATATGATTTTTTGTTCCTGGTTTAGCCTGTCTACACCCGTTAGAGTTCAGTGTGTGTGGCAAGGCTGAGTTTAGTGTTGTTCCCCAAAGGCTGGCCAGTGAAGACTTTATGAGTTAATTTAACAGCACCAAAAGCGTTAAGAGCATGGGTGGAATGCTGCTGGCCAGCCTGGATCCGCTGCCAGCGTCCTGTCAGACGCGGGAGGTGAAGCCCCACAGCTGCAGCGTTTCTGATCAATCGATGGGCACAGTCCGTAACGTGGCACTTTCCGGCTCAGTAGCTGACACTGTGTATGGTTTCACAGTTCATCCAATACGGTTTTCAGTGCATTTGCTGTGTCGCAGGGGCGCTCGGAATTAAAATCGATGATCTTTAGTCCACGTGCAGCGTTCATGATAAAATGTTTGACTTTCTGTATTTGTGCTTCATCCTTTCTCCGCAGGCCATATCTCCTGTATCGCAGGAGAGTTGTGTTTTGTTTTTTTTTTTTTTTCTCTTTTTTAAGGGGTCCTGTCTCAGTTCCCTTTAGAAGTTGTAAAACAAATCTCAGTAAATGAGTCATTTATGAGGAATAAGCCTCCAAGACAGGGAATTAATGCAGAACGAGTATTGCATTTATATGCTCACCACAGCTTATTCTTTATTGACAAGTGCGCTTGGCATATGTAGTTGTTAGAATTCTCTGCAGATTCATTTGAAAAAACACAACTGCTTGTAAAAGTGAGCCAATATTTTTGTTTGCTGGGATGTTTCATAGTTTATCCTATGTAATCAAAAGTGTCTTGCTGTTTTGCCATGGCACTCAGCAGAGGAGTTTGAAATTGGTTATTCCTCCCTCACTTTTCCAGGCAGAAGTAATCTGCTGTTAGAGATTTTTTTTAAAGATTACATTTTTAGTCATGTTAAAAATAACTGCAAATCATGTTTAAGTTCAAGAAGCTTAAGCAGCATGTATCTTAATAAAACAACTTCAGATCTCTTGGTGCTGTCTTCTTGGTTATGACTTCGCAGAAGCCTGTGAGAGTTTTCCTCATAAATTTAGGCTTGCCCATAATGCTTTTCTTTATTTTTTCTGTTTTCCTGCTGTAGTAGCAAGGTGAATCTTGTTAAATGTGCTCTTTCAACTAAGATTCCAGGTCTTAGTTATCATTGTTACCTCTTTCAGAGCAAGTAAAAGGCAATCCTCTTGCTCTTCTTACTTTTTTTTGTTGTTTACTTTTTTTTAGAAGAGTTTTTGGAGTTTTCTATACGGTTCTCTCATCTCTCTAACAGTAAAACCATCTATTATCAGCAAGTTTTTATTTGTCATTGTTGCTATGTAGCTCTTCTGTCAGTAAGCCGCAGAGTACTGATCCAAACCAGAGTGCAAGTGAGAAATTTGCCACTTTAAGTGGGAGCGAGATGAGGTATGGATTCCAGGCTCTTGTCTATGTTGAGGGATGTTGAAATCACAAGCCTGACATGTGTTGATCCACATCATACCTAGTCATGAAATGGAATCCTGCCGGCTGTTGCAAGAGGAGGAAGAGGCTGGTTAGTTTCTCAATGAGGTTTTTTTTTTTTCATGTTGGCAATAAGCTGTTTCAACAAAATTAAGATTACGCTGAATTTACTTGTGCCTGTCTGTTGGTACGTGCCGAATATGAGGCTGCCTTTCAGTTTTCCTCAGAACATTGTTTTTTTGTCAAGCAGTACCTTCAATTCCTGGGAACTAGCAGAGTTCACAAGTGAAAGCCAAACCCAGACGTGCAGTCCGTGAGTCTGAGATGCTTCTTGGGTGATTTTTGCGTAATAAGGAGATGCTTCAAAGGTCTTTCTTACTTCAGGGGTTATTTCGCAATAGGTGCTGGGTGTTGATTGTATTTCTTACTCTGAGGATCAGTTTCATAACTGGGATGTTCTCTATTTCATGACACAATGGGACACTCAGTTGTCTGATGTTAGAGGACCTGGACTTACTTTTGGGTCATTTTTGGACAATCCAGGCAGCTTTTAGTGAGATGAACATTAAGGTGGTGAATTTATTTTGGATAACTGAAATTTGGATGTTCAGAGTTGAATTCTGTTGCTGAAACCTTTGATCTCCATTTAATGTAAATAAATTCTGGGGTTTGGTGGCATTGAGATCAGAGCCAGAGTATTTTTAATGTTTAATTTTAATATTTTAATTTTTTTTAGGTATTACTTGTGGTCGTACACGCGTCCCTGTTTTAGGAAAACTTGGGACTTTTGAAACTTGTTCCCTAAGACGGATTCCTCTTAGAAACTTTTCAGAAACACCAGCGTATTTTGCTTCAAAGGACGGTGCAAGCAAGGATGGTTCTGGAGATGGAAGCAAGGTAACCTCCACACATTAGTTTTTTCAGTAGTTTATATGAAATGTTTCTTAAATGCCTTTAGTAGTTTTTTTCCTTCCTTAAAATTAGAATATTTTAGAAATTTTTTCTTGATGTTTCTGATCCTTCAAATTGCTGCAAAAGTTGTCAGTTTTGTTCAACTGACAGTGAACAAAAAAGAAAATGCACTGTGAATTCGTTATCGGGCAAACCTTGTAAACAACCCATAACTCTTTTCCCAGTTTTAGAAATCTTTTGCCTAGAATAAAGGGGCCCTTGGAAACTTTGTAGAGTGTTAGAAATCCAGAACAGGTTTCAGGATCTCAGGAAAGAGTAGTAATCATAACTATTCTCCTTCAGAAGCCTGCTACTCCCAGGTAGGCTTTTTAAAGTAAATACATTTGAAAATGTTTTTGTTTTCAGCACTGGTTTGGTAGTTGTATTAAGCAAGACAAGTTTGTGAGGAGACTGGCTTTATTTTTGTGAGTAAATTGTAATCTATTTTCATCCTAGCCGTTCTCTGTAATTATAGTTAATAAACAGCTTCTTCAGATAAATGATTACCTGAGAATAAATCTGCTCTTTAGTCAGCAAATAGGATTTTGAGAGTTCACAGGCAATAACTTTGCCCTAGTATGGTGTGCTGTGGCATTTGAGGAACTGTCCACAGGTGTGTTCTGATGGTTCAGATTAAACTTTTTAAAAAATAAGGAAGAAAAAAAATTAGTCTTGTCTTGAGCAGGGTTGTGAGGAGAAGTGAGTAGGCAAGCAAGGTTTAAAAAAATGGAGAACTGCCTTAGAAAAGGGAAGAGAGATCTTTGCTGTTTCATAAAAACTAGTTTTTATTACTAATCAAAGTACCAATGCATAGAAAAGAAATAGAGCAGCGCTAAGCAGGGTAACATGGAGAAAGACAAGTATATCCCTGTCAAGAAACTCTGCCTTAGAAGTAAAAATAAAATATTTCCAAGCAGTTTCTGAGATGCTTGTTTTATAGGCCATATCTACCCTACAGCCATCTGCCAGCATAGCTGCAGCTGTCAAGGACGTGAGCAGAGTTGTGGCGTCAGAAACCCTTAGAATCAACACAGTTGCGATAATGAAATTACTCTCTGTATACGTATGATTTGTTTTCTTCTCTGGGGTTAGAACAAATGACACTGAAATATACTGTTAAAACATTGACACAGTTTAGCGTGGTGGTGTTCTAGTGCCAGACAAGCAGTTCCAACGTAGTTATGGGATGCCTCTTCCATGGGCATCCAAAATTGTCAGACCTGGGAAACACAGATGTGCGTACGCTTCAAAATCTTTGTTGTGTTGGTTTAAATTTTCAAAGCCTTTAAAAAATCCTGACAATAGTTATTTAGTCATTCAGCTATTGCAATACTCACATTACTGGATTCCATAAACACGCTGCTAAATGCCTCATGTAACAGCTCCATTGTTTGGGGCTAATTGTCTGGAAATCTTTTTTAGAAGTCTGTCAGTGAGGGAGGTGGTAAAAAGTCAAGCTCTGGAAGCTCTGGGAAAGGAGGGAACCAGCTGCGGTGCCCAAAGTGCGGTGACTTGTGCACACACGTGGAGACCTTTGTGTGTAAGTTTTAATGAATATTTTCTTTTTTTTAAATAGACACAGAAGTGACTATATTTGCGATCTAACATAGTCCTGATAGCTAACTTTTAGCCTACCTAATGATACAATGCCAAAAATTCTGTTATGTTTCGTTTGGCCACGTTGGTGTAAGCATGTATTGTCTCTGTGGATTGTTTGTGTCATTCCTGGTGATGCGTGGTGGAACAGAACAGGGTGGAGTTCAGACCGCAACTGTGAATGTGCGGTTCTAAAATAGTTCGTTACATTTTCTGCAGTGGAAGAGGCGATCTCATGAACAGTACCATTTTAACTACTGACATTTCTTTCTGTCTGTTATATAAATAATATATGTATGTTTGTAATGCCTGTCCTTTGTTACTAAATAGTAAAAACTTTAATCCTGCATGTCCTATAACCAAAGTGCTTATCCAGCAGAAGAATTAGTATATGACAGATGGCTTACTGGAATGGACTTCTATGGCAAAGTCAGATCCAAACAGAAGTCCAAATAGAAAATCCAAAATGCATTGGATGCCTGGTGTCCAGCGGCAACAGCTGCTTTTTTTTTCAGTACAGTCCAAACTAAAGCCAGTTATGCTTTAGGTTCTATCAGACTTGACGACATTTCTCCTTATTTCAGTCCTGGTGAGACCAGCCTAGAAAACAGTTGTCAGAAGGCAGATACCCATTGTTAGCTGGTGGGGCTCAAGGAGGAAGTATCAAGTCTGATTATGACTTGTGCACTAAGGAGCTTAAGACAAGGTCAGCACAAACCTGTTCCATAGTTGATAATATCGCAGTTGGTGAAAATAATGACCAGATGTGCTATTATTTGCTGCTATTCATATAAAATGCTATTTAATAAAAATGATCAAACATAATGAATGACAATTCAATAATAACTATTTATTTATGTTGGCTAAAAGGATCAGTCCTCAGCTATTATTTTTTTTTTCCAGAAATAATAAGCATTTGTTTTTTGGTTGAAACTATAGGCAACAAGGTTTTCTGAAAAATCTGGCACTAGTTGGTGGAACTAGAAATGCAATCCTGTGTGGCTTTCAGCACGTTGGCCTCTCCCTGCACTAGGTGTGGCTGAAAACAATGGAAGGATTTTTACCTTTTTGTCAGATAATTCATGAGTAGACAGATATTTTGAAACTCTCTCACTTCACTGCTGTGTTTGCTCCCCTTATTACTGCAGTTTGTGTTTTTATCTGGAAATACCGTTTAAGCATTTCCCCAGAGTAGAACAATCCCTGTGTATCCCTGCAAAGCGGAGCTGGGAGTTAGTATATTACCAGTGTCGCTAGGAATCTTTACGCCTACTTGAAAGCTTTCTTAGGAAAGTTCGTGTTAACATTATGGGAGAAGGTGTCTGCTTGTGAATAGGTGAATGTATCGCCTTTTCTCATCCTTGCGTGTTCTACTCTGAGGCTTTAGGATTTTACAGCCTTTAAGTGGAGTCTGTTACTAGTTCAAACGAAGCTCAGCGTCACTAGATAACGGAGTAGAGCAGACTTTTTTGTTCATCTTGAGAACCGCAGTCATCAGTTTTCTGTTAATTAGTAACTTAAAAAAAATTAAACCAAAGAGTATAATTGCTCTAATTTCTCAGAAATTGCTGTGAGTCATGGCCGAGTCTTCTCTGTGTCTTTCTGGTTTAGTCGGGTAATTTGGGCACACTGTTTCCCAGCCAAACTGGACAATACAAAGCAGCCTGAAAATGAAAGAGCTAAGTTCTAATTATCTTAAAAATGATTAAAAAAAAAAAAAAGGAATAAGAAAAAAAATCTGTACTGTTCAAGCCAAATGGAGTGGGTCTCAGGTTGTACTAAACATATTGTTAACTTGATTTTTTAGATAAGCCTTTGATGTTGCCTAGTCAGGAAAAATGATGAATTAGCTCAATTCTGGTTTGAATTACCGAACTGCAGAGCCTTAAGTAAATATCTAAAGCCAAAGGGAAATATGCAATTAGCATTTGTTTCTCTCCTTGAATATTAGGTTTTTCAGTCATTTTGAGAGAAGTAGGGAAAGAAAATACAGAATGAAAGCCAAATTTATTAGCAAATTAATTGCCATTGAGAGGCAGTGTGACAGGCTGGTTGTCCAGTGGAGTTTGTTTTTAATGGGGCTTCGCTTTGTCCCCACAAATCTTGCACAAGGATTTGCTTGGCAACAGTTTTCCAGTAATTAACAAGTAAGGAAGGATGACGCAAAGGAAAATAAATTTTGCTTTGATGCGATTCCTGTGTTGTTTTGGGTTGTGAGACTCTGTAAGGAGAGTTTTGTGATCAGTGAAATAAGATGTGAGTGAAATCCAATAGCCGTAAAGCTGATTGACATAAGCCTGATCTAGGCTTTTACTGTCCCCACCTGGTGCCATCAGGTGAGCTCTAGGACTTCCCTGCTCCTGGACAGACTGAATAGGCAAGAAGCTTCCCTGCTCTTTTATCCTGTCTTTTTACCTTCTAGCACTTTAATAGTAGCCCATTATCTCAACCCTACAAGTGTTTTTAAGATTAATCCTCTTGATTGTTTTGGCTTCCTGTATGTACTGCAAAAACCCAGCAAGGTCAGCTCGTAGGGACTTCAGAAATCTCTGTGGTAGTGTTGCTGGAATCTGAAACAACACTTGACTTGCATTTTACCACACTGTAAGTACTTGAAGACCTCTTAATGACAGTGAGGTGGTTTGACATGAGGGCTCTTTGCTGGGCTTCTACGTGTTTGCTAAAAGAACATACAGAAACATGCCAGTTTTTAAGAACAGCAAAGTTGTTTGCAATTTCGAATGCTCAGTTTTAGGGAGATAACAGTACTTAGCTTCCTTACATTTCAGAGCAAACTTCTCAATTTATTTTTTCTTAAGACTCATATTGATACTTTTTTCCCAGGTTGCTGTATAGATGGTAGAAACTGGCTACTTTTGAAGCTCTATTTTGATAACCAAGTCTGTTTGCCAAGGCAGTTTCTCTGTAACCACAGACTATTGGTCTTGCTGAAAATTAGGAAGATCTATAATAACCTTCCCCAGTGCTGCTTGGAATAATTGATAGAATTGTACTCCGCACAAGAATTTTTGTTCACTGAATGATGTATTAAAGGTGCACAATAGTATTCTTATAGCCTGCTCTTTATTTTCTGTTTTTTTAACCATTCCTGTGGATCTATAAAGGGGGCAAGTATTCTTGTGGCTATTCCATCCTAATAAAGCTGACTGTTAGCATTGAGGAGAACAGCCTCATGGCACTGTAGTCATGAAGAATGTCAGAGGTGTTTTGAGTGAGCATTGGGAGAAAGTTTGGGGGTTTTTTCTCTACAATATTGTTGCTAAATAATAGCTATTTAGGAGAGATGGGTGCATGCAAGTGGTTCTCCATCGCATTCCCTCAGACGGAAAAAAGTAATTTGGAGTGTTGCCAGGAGAACCTTCCAATTGTTGTACAGACTTTCTTTGGAGTAGAGTAAACAAAGCTGTGATGGTTACAGTATTATGTGCTTCATTATTAAAATAATCTGCTGGTCTTACAGTCAGAAGGTGTATTTAATGTTAAAAAAAGAACCCTGCTCCTCTTTTGCTGATGCCAGCTCTATGGGAGGCAAGAACAAGTTATAAATAAGCAGCTTCTTTATTGCTAAAGGCTGTTATTAAAATCAGCTGGTACTACAGTGTTCAAGCCGTTTTCTAAAAACTTTTTGTGATTTCAGAAGTTTTGACATTGAAGTTTTTCATGTGGTTGTTTTGCTACACTTTGCTTTTAATTTAATACATTTACTAATATATTTAAATCAGTTCTGTTGCATGATTTACATTCAGTAGTGTAGCAGTATAATCAGAGAAGATCTATTTTGAATTAAAAATTTATTCTTCTCTACTGTCTATTTTTGATTATTTCAACTTTGCTTTTCCAAAGGAAGAAAAAAATCGTGGAAGTTCTAGTTTGCAGGCTTTTGAAGCCATTCTTTGTGGATAACGTGATTTCTTGAGACATGGATCACAAAGTCAGCGGTAGGAGGGTTTGGCTTTTAGAATTTGAAAAAAATTTGTTCTACTCTTGACAATAAAAATAAATAGGCAAAAGATCTTGTAAAACATCAAAGTCCTGATCATCTGTTGTGTACCACAGCTGCCTCTTGTTGAGACGAGCCCTTTGTGTGACCCCGCTGGGCTCTGTGTGCTTGGCTTCGGTGACTGAGGATGCTCCAAGTGTTCCACAGCCAGTGGGACACAGAGACCAGGAGCTGCCACGGCTGTCCTTTCCTGAACCTGCCGCATGCTGTCTTTGAGATTTTAGTCTGTCCTTAACCACAATTAATTTTTTTTTTTTGCCTGTGTAGTTAGAAGCCCTGGTTAGTTTTGCATCACTCTGAGATGCAAAGTTTCCTCTTCCATGTGTAGCACTACTGAATGAGTTTGAAATCTATTTTTTGCTTTTTAATCTTGTGTTTGGTTGCTACCCTGTGTTGTGACTTTCTGGGCAAATCGCATTCCCTCTCTGTCAAATTTCCTAGTCCAGTAGTTGCTTTTAAAGCTTCCAAGGTGAAGAAGGAGTAAGTGTTGTGTAAACGCAGAGGTGGCTGTGCTGTCTTACAGATGCTTGTGACAAACTCGGGCAGTGGAATGAATGCTGTCTAAGTGATTCCTCTTACCATTTTGTTTTACTTTTTCTGCAGCTTCCACCCGTTTTGTGAAGTGTGAAAAGTGTCACCATTTTTTTGTTGTACTGTCAGAGGCAGACACAAAAAAGAGCATAATTAAAGAGCCTGAGTCAGCAGCAGAAGCTGTGAAATTGGCATTCCAGCAGAAACCACCGCCTCCACCGAAAAAGGTATGGTTCTTCATTTCACCTCAGTGTTTCCATTTCAGTGTGGTGAAATGCTTTACTACTTCATATGCATCAGGTGTGTAACGGTCTGCTGTGACAGAGCAGCAAACAAGAAAGACGATTAGCTCAAGATTAAACCTTTGAGAGCTATGTGACCTGACGGAGCACTGATAAAGGGAATAAGTAGATCCAAGAAAAGTAGTTGAGCTTGTTTTCCTCTGGTGTTGTCCAGGGACTGAAGACCTGTACCTTCGTTTTCTCTTTGTGATGCTGAGACTAATCTCAACTCTCACCAGCCATAGTATTTTTTATTTCTTGCTATGGCCTCGTTATTCTGCAGCCTGGTGTTAGCAGCTTCTTTGTGTAGTTGCTGAACCTTTTCTTTGGCCTCTTTCTGGGTGAGAACTGTGGCTGATTAGCTTTTGGCGGTGACCCATCGTAAATAATTTGGTTTTCTTCTCGCGAATAGTGAAGGAGGTTATTGTGTTTCTTGGTTCCTAGTGGACTGCAATGATTTCTAAAGCTGTACGTGGCTCCTGGATAGACCTCTTGTAAGACGTCAAACATTCTTGAAATTTCAGTTCCTCCTACAAATTTGGGTGAAAACGGCAATGGGTTTAAATATTAGTAAGGGAGAACTGGCAGACAGAGTATGATTGTGCAAGTGCCATGTTTTTAAGTAAACTTATCAACAGGAATATATATTTTATTTTAGATGTTGGGTTTCTGTTTCTCAGTTCTGTAGTGGTTGGTTTAGACCAAAGTCTTATCTTTGGCACAATATACTATTTTTTCTTGCTGCAAGGAGGTTTAGAAGTGTTACTAAGATTGAGTTATTTTCCAGATTTATAACTACCTCGACAAATACGTTGTTGGTCAGTGTTTTGCCAAGAAGGTGCTTTCGGTTGCTGTGTACAATCATTACAAGAGAATCTACAATAATATCCCAGCTAACCTGAGACAGCAAGCAGAAGTTGAAAAGCAGACTTCTTTAACGCCAAGAGGTTTGTATGATGTTTAGTATTTTTCTGATCGAATAAACCTTACCATTTCAGGGCCCTAACTTAAGAACCTGAGAGAGGTTTTACCTTGACACTAGGTAATTGAAATGATTTAAAAGAGTTTATATTAAATTTAGTTTTCACTGTATGTGAACTTCGGTGATTTATTTAAATAATAATCCAGAAGGTTTATGGTGTCGTGGATACTGCCTGCTGTGTTAAACATTTAGCATTTTTTTACTGGCACTTATTATTAGATATTTTCCTTTAACTTTATAAAATGAGCCTCCTGAATTTTTCTTTCTAATCTCATTTACTGCTTAACAGTAAATCTGCTGCTTAATCTTGCAAGTGACAATGCAGATCACAAAGACAATATTTTTCATCTGTAACTTGATGAATAGCCTGCTTTCTAACCTCCCCTGCTGCTGTTGGCAGCATCTGTTGGTCACCATGGTATTGTTCCATATCTAGCAGGTGTAGATGGACTTACTCTTGGCAGTACTTTTGCTACTGAGTAAGTGTGTAGCTATGTTGATCTAATTTATTTTTAGAAATAGGATTAAGTTACTGACTCTGATTCAAAGTGTACCTAGATTTTTTTTTTAAGGTGTTTTGTTCTGTCTTGCAACAGATAGTATGCTGAGCAAACAGAATCTTCTTTGTTTTTTAAATTTATGTAAAGTAGTATTTTAACTGAGAAGGAAACATTAGTAGCACTTTTCTGGTGGTGGTAGCAGAGCAGTTGTGTACCTGGCACGGAGAAGTTCCTGACCCTTCACAGGAAGATAAGATGGTGTACACCCGGAGGGACTGGCAGTGAACATTTATCGTGGATAGTACCTTGAAATATATTTAATCTTACGTTGTAACAGTCAGATATAAATGTGAGAGTTTAAGGAAGCCTTTTCAAAACAAAATTGTAGCATTTTTTTCCCCTTCTATAAGTGGCTTTAGAATGAAAATCTAATCAAAGGTAATAGACTGTCCCTGTTTTAAGCAGTGGAAAGCTTGCTGTCGTTTTAAAAGCCTGCAAGTTGGGGTTTGGGTTCATTTTGACAGCAATAAAAACTAATTCATGTGGGGATTTCTTGTTAGAAATACATTCATACATAGTGATGAGATGTATTCAGAAGAGGGCAGGAGGTGGAGAATTTATAAGCTTATATATAAATATAAACTTATTTTTTATTACTGTTTTCATCCTCTCTCTTAGAATTAGAAATCAGAAGACGGGAGGATGAGTACAGATTTACAAGTAAGTGAACTCTCTCCTCACGTCCTCCTCTGTAACATCTACTCTTCTGATGTTAATGTAGAATAGTCTTTAGTGAGCACTAGTTTGAAATGCTGGGTAGAATCCTGTTGGCTTTTCTTATGCAAGTAAATTTAATTGATGGCGTTGACCGTATTTTTAACGGAAGTTACTAGGACCTGACTCGTTATATGGTTCATCTAGGTGGAAAGTAAGTAAAATCTAAAGATGCCTTTTATGGTTTTTAAAATAATTATTGTCCTTAGAGTTGTCATTAATAGAACAAGTGGAAATTGAGATTTATTTTTAATTTAAAACTGAGCACTGATTATATTAATAATGCCACACAAGATATGATGGGAGGTACCTAATAAGGGAAGTTAGGCAACTGTGTTCTGCAGGGTAGTTGTACTCTTTAATGGCATTCTGAGGTTCAAGGTGACAGTTCCTCTTCTTTTTTTTTTTTCCTTCTTAATCTGAGTGAGGTCAGGTTGTTTTCAGTTCACCAGAACTCTCACTGGCTATCCCAGTTATACCTCTTCAAACCCGTTTTCTTCATCTTCAGTATTCTACCTTCAAACCAAATGAAACTCTAGTGTTCTGAAAAAAGAAAATCCAGCTCAATCTCTGTATCCATGTGTAGAGACAAGACCTGTAACAACTGATCTAAGACAGGCTTTTAGGTCCTGAGAGTAGACCTGTGCATTGCTTTTGGAATTGTTGTGGCGTACAAGTTCTTGTACTTTTTCATCATGGGGATGAATAGTTTGGGTTTGTTTCTTCTTATGGGATAAAAATAAAAAATATACAGTTAAAATGAGTCAGTATGTAAGGACTGAAAATTTCTCCTGGTTTTGATGTAGAGGAATATTTTTAGATAATCCACTCTGCCACGGGAAATTTTTTCATATGTGCAAATATATGCTTGTGCAAAAATGATTTGAATTTATTTTTGTAAAAATTGTGCCATATTTCTGTTGCATTTCTGTCTGTAAACTTCTGTCCATATAGAATTGTGGGTTTGCAGAACAAAACAGAAGAATCAAGGTTTTATTGTGTATTTAAGGTAATGGCAGACCTTGTCAGTGCTCAAACAGTGCTGTTATTGTTCTCCTCAGAACTGCTGCAGATCGCTGGAATCAGTCCACACGGTAATGCTTTAGGAGCATCGATGCAGCAACAAATGAACCAGCAGATACCTCAGGAGAAACGGGGAGGAGAAGTACTAGATTCACCTAATGATGACATAAAACTTGAAAAAAGTAATATTTTGCTGCTTGGACCAACTGGATCAGGTATACAGCCGCATGTTTTTCTAGGTGTCAGATTTTTCTTAGAATTGGTTGTTAATGAGTGATTTTTTCCTCTTTTGTGATTGTTCCAATTTGATGTATAAAAAACTAAACTGTGAATTCCAAACTGGGATTTAATGCTTTCATGCTATGGTAACAAGCTGAGCTAAGTGGCCTTGAAAAGGAAGGAGGTCTCGTGTAGGGTTTTGTTTTTTTTTTCTCCTTTAAAAAGCCAATATTATCTACTAACTGATTAATCTGTGCAAGTTTCAGGAAGCTGAAATAAGACACATTTAAAGTTTTTCTGCTTTAAGTGGCAAGCTGAGGTGCTGTGGTTAGTGTTGTTTCACCTCTGGGAGGGATCAGTTACAGGGGCGGTTAAAAGAGAAATTATATTTGTGTGTTCATAAGGAGTGGGAGTGTTTGTGCTGAAGTGATAGCATTTTGCAGATTTATTTGGGAGAACATTCACTAAATAATATTTTAATTTTGTTTCTCCCTACCTTCAGAGCAGGAGCAGTTGGACTTTGCACTGCACCCTGAGTGTCTGCAAAGGACTACTGATTTATTTAATCTCTAATCTATGCAAGTACATGGATTTTGGTTTTTATATTGTGTGACATTTGTGATGCTGTGTGCATTTCAAGCTGCCTCAAATGGATGCTATTAGTCTAATTCAGAAATACAGCTTGACGAGGTAAAAAACACTGTTTATGAAAACTGGTTTCCTTGGAAAATATTCTTATATGAGTAAATGAACATGCTGGCATAATTCAAAATGTCTAATGATGGTAACGATAAATATTCGGGTTTGGGTGCTCTAAAGAAATGTGTGGAAGTTATCACATACAGTTTTTATTTTATCAGGTAAAACCTTGCTGGCTCAGACTCTCGCTAAATGCCTAGATGTACCTTTTGCTATCTGTGATTGTACCACCTTGACTCAAGCTGGCTATGTTGGCGAAGACATCGAATCTGTCATTGCGAAACTCCTGCAAGATGCCAACTACAATGTAGAAAAAGCTCAGCAAGGTAAACTTCTGCAGTGTGTTTCCTGAAATTCATTCACAGACTGTATTAATCTTGCCTAAATGCTCTAAACTTTGAGACCACCAGTATTTCTGTAAAATTCAGGTACATACAATAGGAATATAAATTAATGCTTTAAATCAGAAATAATAAACCTGAAAAGCGCTCTAAGGATATCTTGTAGTTTTTGTTCTTGTCCATTGGTGGAGAAGGTTGCATATAGTTTTGCAATCTACAGTATGGAAGTAGAACAGACTGCTGCTATCTTAAATTATGTTCTTCCATGTGTGTAAGTTCTTCCTTCTCTTAAAAGTGCAGTCTTCCTTAAATCCATTCTCTGTGACTGCAGGGATTGTTTTTCTGGATGAAGTAGATAAGATTGGCAGCGTTCCTGGTATTCACCAGTTACGGGATGTTGGAGGAGAAGGTGTTCAACAAGTAAGTACTTCTGTGGAGTGATTTTACTCCGTAAGCGAACAGCCCAGCAAGTATCATCCTATCACCTGGCAGATAGCACAGGCGTGTGTAAAGTCATAGTTCTTCAGTTCCTCAATTATTAACCTTTGAAACCCTCTCACCAATAAAAAAAAAATCTCAAAAGTAACTCTAGACTGCTTCACAGAAATGTTTTAATTGGCAAAGTCTTTGCAGCATTCAGATAGCTGGTTGCATAACATAGGCAAGAGCAGATAACATTTTCCATTTTGACAAAACTCTTAAAGGAGCATATTATAGGTGCAGCTTTTTTTTTTTTTCTGTCCTTGAATAGGATTGTTTGTATCATGTGGAAAACTGATTTCTTTAGACACTGTTACTATAAAACCGTAAGGGATTAAAAAATATAAATAAATCTGTGAAAGTAATCACAGTGTGGTGAACCTTGTTATATGACGCTGCACAGTGGATTTTTTTTTTTGATTGCTTTTCTTCTTTCCTCCTTAGGGCTTGTTAAAATTACTGGAAGGCACAATAGTAAACGTTCCAGAAAAGAATTCTCGTAAACTACGTGGAGAAACGGTGCAGGTTGACACAACAAATATCCTCTTTGTAGCTTCTGGTGCTTTTAATGGTCTTGACAGAATTATCAGCAGGAGGAAAAATGAAAAAGTGAGTGCATCAGACTGGATCTGAACTGCAAAATTATCATCTTAATTACTGCTCACAGTACCGACTCCTAAAGGTCTTGCTATGTTTGTAAACCCACTAAGGTTGTTTGCAGAGCAGTGGTTTTCCATCTGGTATCTGGGAATGTGAGGTCAAGCCTAAGAAAGGTGGCGAAGAGCGAGTCCATTGTTAGTAGGCTTAAGTAGCTTGCAGTGGTCTCTGCTTTCACAGAGAATTTTTTAGCATACACAAATAGGAATGAAATGGGGTGGGGAAAGGGTTGAAAAGTGTTGGTAGAGGACTTTCAGGCTGTACTATAGTGGTACACTTTACATTGTTGTCATGTCTTATGTTTCTTCAAAACAGAATATGTGAAACAATTTTATCAACTGTAACAGGATTTCTTTCAGCTACCATGTACCAAGTATGAAACTGGAAAAAAGCTTTTTTTTTTCTAGTGATATCCAGATGTTTACTGTTGATACTGAGATAGTTTGAGCAAATGATGCTAAAAGCTAACGTCATCTTAAAATACCTAGGCACTCAATTCGTTATTTTGAATATTAGTGTTTGGGCATCTTCTGGCTGCAGCTTTCTGACAAAATGTGCACCCTATTTCTGTCAGGGGAGTGACTGAAATCGGAATTGCTGTTCATGATAATTCATGTAGCTTTTCGTGCAGGCGTTCCTGTATGTCTTTGTTTCACTTCTGAAGAGCCCTTTTTAGTGTCACTGGTATTGGTGAACTTACCAGGACATGTTACTAACTTGTTTTTAATTCTAAAAATTGCTCTTATTCAGTCTGTGTTGATACCTTACTCAGGGAATTAAATGTTTCAAGAAAACATGTGCAAAGCATCCCATTTTACTATAAGTAATTTCTTGACATTGAATTAATATGTAATGACATAATCACTCACTTTTTTTTTATGCTTATGATACATGATTTACTTAGATAAAGAAGATTTAACTATAATAGTTCTGTAAGCATGGCACATTTGTTTTGCAGTATCTAGGATTTGGGACGCCAGCTAATATGGGAAAAGGCAGAAGGGCTGCAGCAGCAGCTGATCTCGCTAATATAAGCGGAGAGTCAGATCCACATGAAGATATTGAAGAAAAGGATCGCTTGCTGCGTCACGTGGAAGCCAGAGATCTCATTGAGTTTGGCATGATTCCTGAGTTTGTGGGACGCTTGCCTGTTGTGGTTCCTCTGCACAGCCTAGATGAGAAAACTCTTGTACGGATTCTAACTGAGCCACGAAATGCTGTGGTTCCTCAATACCAGGCACTTTTCAGCATGGATAAGGTTTGGATTTTTATTTGACAACTCTTCAATATTCTTGTTTATAAATCCAGTGATAAAGGGATCTAAAATACCCATTGAAATCACTTCTTCCCCCCTGACATGTGTACTTCCCCACTGAAAAAAAGTAACTCGTTAAAACCTGACTGGTTTAGATCTGACTTAAATGCTAAATGTTCTGTGACAAGTAAATCGCTCCTGTTCGTTATTTCAGTAACACTTGTGCTGTCGCACTCAACACACTGTTGAGTTGCAAATGAAATAATTACCTAACTTTACCATTTTTCTCTATGTAGTGTGAATTAAATGTCACTGAAGATGCGCTGAAGGCTATAGCCAGACTGGCCCTGGACAGAAAAACTGGTGCAAGAGGTCTTCGATCTATAATGGTGAGTAAATCAAGGCTCATATTGAGTAAATGCAGCTACCTACGTTCATGTGGATGGACTTAATTGTGACAATTTTTGGTCCAAACCTCAGTTCTGGGTCTTTCATTGATACAGTAAGTCTTCTCCTAAAACTGTAGGTGTTCAGATTTCTTCCAAGAAAATCCTCTAGCTCTGAAACTCACTTGCTAACTGTATTGTTATGTAGAAGAGGTCATACAGAAATTTTTTTTTCCCTTCTTTCTTGTAGGAAAAGCTGCTGCTGGAGCCCATGTTTGAAGTGCCCAATTCTGACATCGTATGCGTGGAAGTTGACAAAGATGTTGTAGAAGGCAAAAAAGAGCCAGGATACATTAGGTAAAGCCATACTGGAAGTGTCGGAACAGACGAGTAATGCAGCCAGACAGGTACTCTGCTGTTTGCTGTAGGAACAGATGTATGAACACAAAACCATGCACACAGCCTAGAAAGGATCCAGGGATCTGTATGCTGTACGCAGCAGAATTAGTGCCTCTGCTGTGCTAGAGACTCTGGGTTTGTATTGCTTTAGTTTTTATAGAAATTTAAAAATAAACTTATCTATGGAGTTACTTTAAGCCTTTTGTGTGTGTGTGTATACCTGTAGAAGTAAATTATAAGTTAACAGTAAAAAATCTGAAGTTTAATTGTGATTGTACTGAAGTTCCTGAAACAGAACTTGTTCCTTCCTCCTACTTTGTATCACTGAAGTGTTGTGTGTTGTTTTTTTTTTTTCACACAAGCTCCAGGCTGCTGCAGTTTTCTTCTCTGTTGCTCTTGAAGCAGTGGAGAGCCACAAGGGCACGTCTGTTGATTTACCAAACTCTTATTAAAATAATCAATTTAATGTTGCAAAGATTGTATTATGGTAAACGTGGTGGAACACCAAAAGCACTGGACAGATGGGATTTAAAAAAAATAATTTTGGTGAACAAAGGATGGATTTGAGAGTGGATGGGTCGGGTTAAAAACACAGGTCTAGGAAATTTAGGAACTGTGGCTTGATTTCTACCTCTGACAGCTTTTTTGTGTGACTTTCTCCACTGAGGTACATGCTTTGTATTCGTCTGTGTCTGTGCCAAAGCGTGGCTCGGCACACCCGATGCCTGTGGTTGGAGTGGAAGGTACTGTGCCGACACTGACAGTTGCTTTAAGTGATTTTGTAGAGCGCCAGCAGTCGTGCTTGCTGGAAATATTAAATTTACTGATTAAATCAAACGACTTAACTGAATTCAACAGGCTTTTGATTTTCAGTAATGAGGCTGCACCCTGGTAGTTGTGTAAATCTGCCCAGCACCATGTTCAGGTCAGAAGGTCGTTTAGCAGATGGATGCTCGTCAGAACATTTGTCATTAGGGCGCTTTGCAGCTGGTGTGTTTACATGAAGCTGTGGAAACTGTCTCCATTCTTTTCCTCCATTTCTAGAGTATCTGATCAGTTCGTTTTAATTATAGGGCTCCCACTAAAGATTCATCTGAAGAAGAATACGACTCTGGCGTTGAGGAGGAAGGCTGGCCTCGACAAGCAGATGCTGCGAACCATTAAATACTGTCAGAACGCTCGCCCGCATAAAGCGCACTTGGTTATTTCCCTACGATTGCCTCTGGCTTCAGCCTGATACTAAAGGCATTGGATCTATCTTGGAAACGATACGTGATGAGGAACTTTATTAGATAAATCAAATTGTCTATTTTATTGCAACATCACATTGATTTATTTGATGGACATTGCGTGGACTTGGATGGCATAATGTTCAAAGATGAATTGTATATTACACTTGTTCAATTAAAATGTATAGCAAATAAAGCAGCACCTGGATTGCGCTTTCTAGAAACTAAACCAGCAGTGCAGGTGCTGCCAATAGTTAGATTTTACAATAATGTTACTCTACAAATGGGAAATCAAGATTAATAATTAGTAGAGGGTGAATAAACGGTGAGCTCCTCGTACAACTCACAGGGAGTTCCGTTCAAGTCAGTGTTAGATTTCTGCTGGTGTTTGAAACCCGACGGGTGCTGGAGTGACCTGTTACAGCGGTGGGGGAAGAAGCCCTTGCGACAAGATTTTTGGAAAAAACTGGGACACACTTAATGACACTGCTGGGAGATTTTGCTAAAATGTGACACTGGTTTGTTGCAGAAATTTAAATGCAATATCAAAATAATATCCTTTTCCTTCACCTTTCCACTAGGAGTAAGTTTCAGTCACCTTGAATACTGTGAATGAAGGTGAAGTCAGCAATTTGCTAATTTTCCAGAAGGGTGGACGGGATTTCTAGGAAGCGGTAAGCCATCTGAATTTGGATGAGAAGTCGACATAAATTTTTAAATATTAATGTTCTAATATAGTACATTTTGTTTAACGTATTGGAACTATCATGCATCAGTTTTTTGGTGCCAGGTATTTGCCCAACCTATCTTATAATATTAGGAGATGAAAGAGGTAAATGTATAATATTTTTGACGTAATGGGTAGTGATTGTTCACACAACACACTGCTTTTTAAGTTATACGCTCGAACGCTAGCATTGCATCTTTGTGGGTTTTGTCTTTGATTTTTAGTCTTGCAGCAAAGCAACCCTCCCTCTTCTGTTCCACACCAAAATTAACTCAATCCTTTAGGAAAGTCTTTGTAAAACAAACACTAAAGGACCTGTATGTTTTTTGATTTGTTTCAGGAATTAAAATTGTTGCTTACAACTTTGCTTTGTCCTCCGGTGATACGTGGACTTAAGTTTTACTGATCCCTTTTTCTAAAATTGTCATTCAAGCTCTTTAAATAAAACTTTCATCATTCTTTTCAGGCTAGGAATATTTTAGGACAGGAAGGGATACTGCAGATGGATTGACCCTATATTTGTTGTTAATTTTTGTCGTTAATTTTTGTCATGTCACTTTTATGTAATATTTGTGTTCTTACCTAGAAGCAGTGCGACATGCAGTTGTAGCCAGGTGCAACAGATCCTTCCCTTGGGATTTCAGGATTTTTCAGGTTAAATGACCCACTAATGGTTCGGAAGAAGCTGCATTTGGATTTTTAGGCTATTTCTAGGAGAAGCTTAGTCCCCTCAAAATGGGAATCTGGTGAACTATCTGTAACTGCATCCTCACTTTCCTTTTTGTAGAGTGAAAAAAAGATATAACCGCTTTTAATTCTGAATCCTTTCATTCAAATCCTTTTTTAAACGGATTGAGAAAACATCCCATCTTAGGCAAAAACTGTTCAACAACTTAGTTTTGAAAGTTGTTTGGAATTATGTAACCCAGAACTGTTTTTAAGGAAACAAAATGCCATGTAACTACAGTTTGTACCTCACCTCTGGCGTTTGAATAAAACAAAGCGAATCTATTCAAGCAGCCGAGAGTTGTCATCCCTTATGTCAGCGCCAGAAATTTTACATTTCGTGGGGATTTGGAGCTTTTGAGGCTTTTTTTAAGTGGAGGTCCCCCTCTCCTGCCCCTCGCTGGAGCCAGCTGCGGTGGCTCCTCCCAGCCGCCAGGGGAGCGCTGCGGCGCGGGCGGCCGTGGGAAAGCTGGCCGGCGAGTTCCTCCCACCCGCCAGGGGGCGCTGCAGCGCGGGCGGCGGTGCGGGACCGCGGCGCCAACATGGCGCAGCCGCCACCCTTCACCGGCCGCTTCCCGCCGCCGCTGCCNGGGCCGCGCTTCCCGCCGCGCGGCGGCTCCTACTTCCCGGCGGCGGCTCCGTTCCCCCCGCGGCTGGTGCCTGAGGAGGAGGCGGCGGCAGCGCAGCGGCAGCAGGACGAGCTGTGGCTGTCGCAGTTCCTGAGCCGCCGCCGGGCCGTTCCCCCCGTTCCTCCGCCTCCTCCGCCCGCCGCCGCCAGCCCCAGCAGCGCCCGGGAGCTGGCGGTGGCGGCGCTGGGGCGGGTGGCGCGGCTGGCCGGGCTGTGCGGGGCCCTGCGGCGGCGGGAGGCCGAGGGGGACGAGGCGGGCTGGGCCCAGGTGAGGGGAGAAGCGGAGGAGGCGATGGGGGAGCTGCGGGACATCGTGCGGCCCCTGAGGGAGCCCGGCTACCGGGAGGCGCTGCGGAGGAAGGCCGAGAGGGCGAGGAAGAGGAGACTGCGGCTGCAGCGGAGGAAGCAAGAAGCCAAAGCGGCCAAGGAGGAGGAGGCGGCCCGGGCTGCTGAGCGGGAGGCCAAGATCGACCAGTGGAGGGTCAAGTGCATCCAGGAGGTGGAGGAGAAGAACCGGGTACGGACCTGAGCGGCCTGGTCCTGCCTCCCCCGGCTGCAGTGGGGCCTCACAGGGCTCCCACCCATCCTTCTGGGGTGCAGGACAGGGTGGTGGAGCTGTGGGAGACCTGCCGGTAACGGGCTGTGCCTGTCTGGCAGGTGGCTTTAGCCCCCGTGGTTCAGTGGGTGCTGCGTGAGTCCAGCTTGCGTGGAGATGTGTTTCCAAAGCTTGCAGCTTTGCTTCTTCCTTAAAAAGTCACGATGGACGTCTCAGCTTTGCCATGCTCGCATTCTAGGCCTTGACAATCCCTGAGTTGGGGTTTAAGTGGTTTCTGAACTTGTGGTTGCACGTGGAGGTCTTCTCTGGTCCCAAGCTTTCAGCCTGCCCCACACTGCTCACAGCTACCCTACAGTGATCAGCACCATTTCAGTAACCGTAAGCCTTGCCTGCTGGCTTTATCCTTGTAAAGCTTGTTTGCAAGCTTTTTGGTCTCATGGGGAAGTAAGATGGCTCCAAATTTAAAAACCTCTCAAATTAGGCTTGCTGGGAAGTGCTGTGGGCACCTTTGTGTTGGCTGAAGAGCTGCCCCTCTGCTGGGGCTGGGTCTACCGTTTGGGATGGTGCGGATCAGCTGTTGGGAAAGGTTTTGTGTTCAGACTGTGGCATGTGAATGTTCTGTAACTGCTGAGCCCTAGAATCAGGATGGTTTGTGTTTGTTAGTGTTTTTCCTAACTCTCTCTGGGTAAAGGCTATCAGGCTTTATGAATTCGTTAGCCATTTAGCCCAAATTTATGACTTGCTCAGCATTCTTTTTTTGTTTCCTGAAGTCTGTTGTGTTTTAGCTTTTTTATAAAAAGGCAAGGTTGGATGGTTGACGTATTTGCGATGGCTGTGTTCCTAGGAGGTCATTCTGGTCTCTAGTGCTTCGCTAATCTTTTGGACAGTACCCTTTTGTTCTTGTCTGTGTGGGATATTTCACACGTCCTGTTGGCTTTTTTCTTTCTTTCACAGGAACGAGAACTTAAGGCTGCTGCAGACAGTGTCTTATCTGAAGTAAGGAAGAAACAAGCAGACACAAAGAGGATGGTGGACATCCTGCGCGCATTGGAAAAGCTTCGGAAACTGAGAAAAGAGGCTGCTGGCAGGAAAGGTTAATTTTGAGTTTTTTGCCAAACTTTTTTTGCCAGCTCTGCTCTCATGTCTGATAACAGAGCCCCTTCTGAATTTGAAAGTTTAAAATTAATTCTCTTTCTGTTTAGGTGTTTGCCCGCCCCCCTCAGCAGACGAAGCATTTGAAAATCAGGTGGAGAGTCTCAAAACGTTGCTCAAAAACCGGACAGAGCTGTATGAAGCTGAGGAGAGAGCATTAAGAGTTATGTTGGAGGGAGAACAGGAGGAAGAAAGGAAGAGAGAAATGGAAAAGAAGCAGAAGAAGGAAAGGGAAAAACTTCTCCAGCAGAAACTCGAAATTGATTCCAAGCTGTTTGGGGATCCAGGTAAATTCTTCTTTATTTTTCCACACCACACTCCCATCTCATAGACGCGGGGTTTACAATGCAGGCGCAAAAACAGTTGAGAAAGAAATCATCCACTGGAGTAATTTATGCTTTGAGGAAAAGATGGGCTAAACGTAGTGTGCTGTTAACACGTGATGTAGGAAGAACTGTTTAGCCCTTGAGTGTAGACAGCAGTATATCTCAAGCCGATTTCATAATGTTTTGCAAGAAGAGGTTGTAAATGAAGCTGAAGTGAAAATAAACAGAATAGATTGAAGACTTCCAGCACACAACAAATGCTTTAGTCTGGTGATTTGGTAACCACAGCTCGGGTAATGTGTAAAGCTTGGCTGTCCATACATTCCCCTTGTTTAGAGGATGGCGGCAGGAAGTTTTCTGGTCTTGGCTTGCTTCTGACAGCTCTGGTAAGGATGTGGAGACGTGCAAAACATGTCAATAGTCCTTGGGTATTACATGGAGAAGTGACTCCGAGTTATAGCTGGGGAGTAGGAAATGAGTTAGCAAATTTGAGGCTTCTAAGACTTTCTGTAATCAAAGGTCTCTCTGATTTATGGAATGATTTCTCTGTTTTGTGTTTTACCAGGTGAATTTCCTCTCGCCCATCTGTTGCAGCCCTTCCGAGAGTATTACTTACAAGCTGAGCATTCTGTAGCAGCTCTCATTCAGATCAGGTAAGACCAAACAAAGTCTGTATTGTGTTATCAAAGGTGACAAGGAACTTCACTGAGATTGTAAAATTAGAGTCTCTTGGTTTCTAAGCTTCCAGATATGGTTATGCAATGAATTCCTGTTTTTTCAGCCAAGGATCAAGCTTCTAGCTTGGTAGAGTTGCATCCAAGAGACACCCATGTGAGGCAGAGTGGGCTTTCCTGCATAGCCATTCCGTTTAATATAACAGTACCTATAATTTCCACATTTGTGTTTTGACAAACAAGTTTCAGAGTCAATTTATAGTGTTTTGTGTATTGACCAGTGTGAAAAATTACATAACGTGAGATATAACAGATCTTATTGCCAAACTCATACCAGTTCTCCTCTCAAACACTGTCTCTGTTAAAGGCACGAATGGGATCAGTACCTGGTGCCCGCTGATCACCCCGAAGGAAGCTGCATCCCTCCAGGATGGGTTCTTCCCACTCTCCCCACAAACGACACTTGGGCCACGGCTGTCAGATAATACCGTCATAAATTATTTGGGGGAATGTTTCGTTATAGTCGCCTGTGTAAAGATGAGAGGGTCCGCAGAGGAAGTCTCGTCCTCTGTTTCAGTAGCCAGGTACTGGAATGTCTTGAAGAAAAATACAAGAAATGTTTTTGCCATCTGACTGTGCAGGGAAATATCTGAGCAAGCCCAAAGCTGCTAGACCTCTCACGGTATGGAATTACAGTCCTGCAGCCAGTTTTCAAATCTCAATCGTAATAAAGAAATATTGCTGACGAGGATATTTGTGCCAGTATTAACATCCTATTTTTGGTGGCTTTTATCTTTACAAGCCTAAATCCAGATGATGAAATCTCCAGAAATAAAGAAGTTTCTTTTAAAAAAAGAGATCATTAGTAAACATGTTTTTCTTCTTAAATGAAGCATGTCAAGCATCACTGTCAAAATAGTTGCTGTGTTTTTGTGTGTGGAAACCAACCGATTACAAGTTTAAACAAATTCTAAAGTACAAACAAGACGGGGTTGTTCAAGGCTGATTAAAGCAGCTGTTGACATTTTACTTCTGCGGACTAAAACTGGTACCACAACATGGAAAAAATTCCCAGTTGTGGTGAAATAGGTCAGACAGGCGTGTGAATATATAGAAATGTGATGAATAAGCCTCCTGGAAAAAAAAACAAGCTGCAGCCTGACCTGCTGTAATTGCTTTCCTGTATAGCTATTTTCGTATAGGGACAGATCATGTATATAATATTTGATTAAAAACGCAGCTCTATTTTGTAAGTTGTTTTTTTGTACAGAATAAATAGAGAAAAATGATTTTTTTTTCTTTTTGAAGCATTTTTACTCCAAGGGAGAGATTTGTCCTAGTACTTGGCATCAAATACGACTCTGATGGGGAGAGAATTGCTGGGAAAAGGTTTGTGTGAAGGAACTTCTCCCTCCTACAAGGTGACAGAGACATGAAATTTCAAAGTCTTACATGTTCTGGACAGTTTGAAATGCAGTGGGTCATATGGGTTTGGGGCTTTGCTGGTCTACACCGAGTGTCGTGGCTTCTTCCCAGAGCTGCAGTCATTATTCTTGCTTAGCCCTGATATGTGGGAAGGGATTTAAACTCCAATTCCTTACCTCCTCGCATCACAATCTCGTGTAATTCATGGAGGAGGCAGCATGTAATTGTCAGAATTCAACACTTGGGCCTTAGGTGTAATGTTAAAGAGTTTTGTGGGTGAAGCTTTGTGTTGGTTTCTGTTCTAAGAGCACACCAACAAGGAATTGTTGATGGAGTTGGCACTGATCTGGGTGCGGACTCTGTCCATCCTGCCCCTTGTAGCTTCTTGTTACTCCCAGACCTATGGCTGGGTCAGATCCTGCGGAGGTCCTTCCTGGTGAAAAAAGTTCAAATAACGTAAAAGCAGTTGCAGAAACTGCTTTCAGTGCACGGAGCTTAGTGACCGCAGGATGCTCTGCTTAAATAATTAGGCTCCTTATCCCATCAGCGTGTCTGATGAGGCAGGCTAACCGCCTAAGCTACGATAATCTTAAAACTCTCAAAGTCAGCTGCTTGTCTGACACCAAGGATTTAAAAGCCCTGAGCAGCAGAGAAGCAGCCAGCGTGAAAGCAACGCTGTTCTCCCTGCCCTGCGAGAAGAGCTCCATGATTTCATCTGACGGTAAGGATAACTTTATATTGTTAATAAAAACGGGACTTGAAAATGCCAGCGGGTGACGTGCCTTTAGGTATATTTCCGTGGTTTGTTCTAGCCTAATGACACCTGCATTAAAATGTTTTATATTTCTGGTGAGGAGGTTGAAGCCACAGCTGGAAGAGGAATGTTTAAACCCTTAACTCATAAAATACATGGAGACAAGGTATGAATTCTTACAAACCCCTTGTGTGTTCAGATTTAAGATTCAGTATGGTATTGCCTACTATTTTTACGTTTTTAAAAATTATTATAAATTACTATTATAGCCCAGAAGAAAAGGGAGGTTGGCTGTAAGTTTCCAAGACTCATTTGCATCCTATTCCTTCCCTGGTCGCCGTGCAGTTGAGGTTTCTCACACTTTTAAGACACATTCCCTCCCTGATAGGAATTTGTTCGTTTGCCGTGTCTCTGACGTGACAGCGGCAGGGCTGGCGTGCGGCAGGTGAGCTCAGAACCCTTGTGGGAGTTGCTTTCTGGTGCACCTTGATGACTGGCCCTGTTTTATTCCTGGCTGGTAGCATTATTTTTTTTTCCTTTGCACCTTTGTACTGCACAGCTTTTGGGAAATCCCAATTTACAGCGTGAGCTGTGAGGAGGGTCTGTCCCTTTGCAGGCAGGGGCCACACGGAGGAGTTGGAAAAAGCTGGGGGAAGGCAGCTTTCCTTACAGATGTCTTCACGCGTCTTTGTCGGTGCTGACGTGGATTGGAACTTAGGCTGAGCCCTCTTAGGCTGGGGAGCAGATGGCCTGGCTCCGTGCGGGCTCCCGACACGTTGCGTGTGTCGCGTGTGAGCAGCCGGCCACGTGCGGGAGCCCAAAGCTGGTTAGTGATTGCGCTGCACCCAGCGATTGTGCGTGTCGCTCTTCGTTCAGGGTCTAGAAGCTGTTCATTAGTCCTTTGCTAGCATAAGAAACTACCTGGAATGCAGTTTCCCATTATAAACCTTTATTTTTGCCTTAAATTAACAGGCAGCTTTCCTTGATACATTCGTCTGTTTTTTTTGGTTTTGTTTTGTTTTGTTTTGTTTTTATGGAGTGTTTATCCTCTTTGTCACAGAAGCTATTTATTTTTAAAGGAAAAAAAAAATTGGTAAAAGCACTTAGGGATGTCACACCAGGTATTTCAGGATGGCTGCTGAGGACTTTGGGGTGAGCAGGCTGCGGGTACCAGGACTTGGTGGAAGGCTGACCTTCAGCTCTTGACAATAAATAAAGGAAATTATTTTGCGTGCTGTCCTCGCTGGGAAGCTTCATGCAGCAAGTAGCAGCTTTTTACCAAATCGAGACATTTATACCGAGCTGATGGCTGTGCTGTTGCAGTAATATTTTCCATGCCACCATTCCTGGTTCATCAGAACTTTTTGTCTCCCCTGCTATTCCTGATCTGAAAACATCACCACGCGTACAATGAATAGATGGTTCTTCAAAGCTTAAAATGGCTCGTTCGGCATCCCTCGAATGCCGGAGTTGCCTGGTGCACCAGCCTCCTCCTCGGGCTCTGGGTAAGGTGCCGCGGGGCTGGAGGATGACGGCTCAGCAGCACGTGGCCACGTCCCTGAGTGAGCCACGCGGCTCTCGGGTCACGCAGGGAGAGGAGACCTGCGAGGTGTCCTCCTTGGCTGCGGCTGCTGCCTCTGGAAGTGGAAAAAGCGCTCGGTCTGTCCCCGGCGCGGAGGGGACTCATCTTCCTCTCCTTCCAGACAACTTACAAGGTGCTAGTCCTGCCTTTCACAGTTTCGTTTCCTCTGGCAGCAAGAACCCAGGCAGCGGCGATGAGCTACCTGGATGAAGTTCCCTTCCGCACGGCCAGGAGCCTCGATGGGGACTCGGGAGGAGAAATCGCGTTAGTCACCGCCCCGGCCATCGAGCTGCCCGACTGCGCCGACATCCTCATGAGCACCATGGTGAGTTGCCCCTGCCCGCGTCCGCGCATGGATTCACTTCTGGGGGGATGCTCAAAGTGGGATTTTGTCTTTTCTTGTGAAAGAACAGAAGGGAAAGTTCTCTTGCTAATTGATCGCCTTTTAATTGTCTGGTTTGCAGGCGTGGGAGGAGGTGAGGACAATTTGTGGTGGGTGGGAGTGAGGAAGGGGTGGTTTGGGGTTTTTTTTAATCCTGTTCAAGCAGGAGGGTTGAGTCTTTCTGGGGTGTGAGGATAAACTTCAGGCTTTGCTCTGGGATTGTTTTCTAGGCTGGAATCATCCCTGTCTCATTTATTAATAATATTGATTAATAAAGCTAAGAGATATGTAAGCAGGCAACACTACCTGTGCTCACAACGTATATATTTTATATATATATATGTGCCAAGGTGGCTTCTCCCCCCGTGGCAGCTCCTGAGCCCCCTTACCCAACGTGGCTCTGCCAGGTGCCACTAACAAGGGTCACAAACAAGCTCTGGGACAGCCCATAGCCTGCAGCTGGATGTGGTGCCTCTGTGGGGTGCCCGCAGCTCCTCTCCCCACCCTCCACCCTCTCCTCCCCCCTTCCACAGCAGCCAAAGGGACACAAAGAAAAGAAAGAATTGTAGATACAACTCAAAAANGAGGGTCACAAACGAGCTCTGGGACAGCTGGATGCGGTGCCTCTCTGGGATGCCCGCAGCTCCTCTCCCCGCCCTCCACCCTCCCCTCTCCCCACCCTCCACCCTCTCCTCTCCCTTTCCGCAGCAGCCAAAGGGACACAAAGAAAAGAAAGAATTGTAGATACAACTCAAAAACAGTCATAATTTCATATCCGGATTTTTTTTTTAAGTATAAATTTGGGGATTTCCTACAGGGATGGCGTTGGCACTGCCCAATCCTACAGCCCAGGTGCCCACAGCCAGCCCCAATGCTCAGGGGAACAGGACCCCATATGGGAAGGATGCGGCCGTTGAGGTGCCCTCGTGGTTTGGTTTCAGATGCCCTCACCCACTGCTTCTCATTTTTCCGCAGCACGATTTCTCGCTGGAAAGAAAAGTCCTTTACTGGGTGGAGGTGGCTTCCCAGCAGCAAACCTCCCGGCACCGGGTCACCTCCGAAGTTGTCCCCACGGCTCCGCCATGCTGGCTGCTGCTGGTGGACCCCACCGACAGCTGCGGGGGGAGAGCGCGGGACGCGGCGGTGCGACGCTGCATCAGCCTGAGCGCTGCCGACGACGGCGGCTACGGGCACAGCAAGGGCAGGGGTGCCTTGTCTGACACCGAGAGCGAGACCTGGCACTCGGAGGAGGACGAGTACTCGGAGGATGACGAGTATTCCTCCACTTCTTGGGAAGAGAACGACAAGGATGAAAAGCTTTCCAGGAGGAGAAACACCGCAAAAGGTCTGGTTCCGCATCCCAGCTTTTACCAAACGCGACCAAAGACATCTCCTGGCTTGCTGGAGCCCTCACCGGAGAACAACATCCTCAACCTGGCCAACCCCACCAAGCAGAGGAGATCCATGGTGATATTTAACAACATGAAGAACGAGCTGGAAGCGGCCAGGAGGAAGCTAGCTGCTTTGGTGCATCCTTTGAACAGAGCTCCCGCCGACAGCGGGGGGGTCCCGGTGCCACAGCCGCTCCCCCAGCGTCCCCGCACCAGCCGTGGCGTCAAGTACGGGCCAGCCCCGGACGTGTCCCAGCTGGGGAGCTTGGTGCCGGCTCCTCCGGCCGCGGTGATCCCCCCCATCAAACAGCACAAGCCCACAGTGCCGGTGAGGTGTTTGCTTCTGTTCTTTGCTTGTTGCTGACACGGGAGCAGGGTGGAGGGTGGTGAATTGGTCCCATTTGCTGAGGTCTGGGCAGCAAAATGGAACTGAAATGGGGCTTTGGGAACACTGAACCCAGGAGAAATTGCTGATGAGTTTTCATAAGAAGTGAAGGAAGGGTTTGTGGTTTGTTTTTTTTTTTCTGGGGTTTAGAGGCAAGCTTTCTTGGAGGATGTTTGCTTGCTGTGTCCTAACCAAAACATCCCTGGTTTTCCCAACAAGCAAGGCATCCCATTTGATTTTCAATTTAAACATTAAAAAAAAAGTGAAATAAGTTTTTTCCCCTCTTTCCTCTCCATCTTTCCCTCTCTAAAAGAGATATAAACAAAGCTTATGGGGAAATCCCCCCTTACAGCCATCGTATCTTTTCTAAGAACCTTTTAACTTCATAGTCCTCCTATTTTTTTTTTCTTGCAGTCCCTCAGCCCCTACGCCTGCCTTCCTCCTGCCTCCGTGCCTGCCTCCTCACCCACCCGACCTCTCTCTTCCCACCGATCCCAGCCGGATTCGGCGGCCGATCTACTCTCGGCGCTGAGCCAAGAGGAGCGAGACCTCATCGAGCCCATCATCGCCTTGGGCTACCCCACGCGCAGAGTCATCCTCACCCTCCAGAAGACTGGGAAGCAAAGCTTAAATCAGGTTGGTGGAGCTGGCACGGTGCCGTGGAAAGTTTTTGGTAAAGAACAGCTTGATTTTCATGGAGAAAGGGATGGATGTCTTGCTTGGGGTGGGCTTCTGATGGCCTTGGGTTTCCCGTTTTGGTGTCAAACCTCACTTGACGGGTTTTTCCGTGAGATTACACGTCTGCGTTCTCGCTGTAATGAAATAGCAACGAGTCGCCCTCAGCTTTTCAGCGAGTAATAACGGCCGGGGAGCGTTATCTGTTCCATCTGTTGTATGGAGCATGGTGTCCTTTTGAAGTGCAATTTTTGCCCCCGTATATGGAAACTTTTTGCACATAATTTTTTCCTGGCTGTTAGATTCATATGATTCTTGCCATGGCTCATGCTGTCAGAGCGGGACTGTGCAAATACCTCAGGGATTTGTCTGGGCTCTCTCCAAAACACAAGTTCTCTGCGTTGGAGCAACCAGGGGCTCCATGCAAGCATCACGGCTGGGTCCAGGAGCTCTTGTCCTGAGCAACTCTCCATAATAACCTGGAATTTGTTGAAAATAATTAATGTACAACCTCTTCCTACCCCTGGTATCTGAGTACATCATAGCCCGCTGTGCTGCATCCCAAATCCTGAGGTCTCTGCTTCTCCAGATGAACCCTTCGTGGTCCAGGTGGGATCGGAGCATCCATGCCACGAGGGATGCTGCTGGCTCTGACCCTCTGGCTTGGCAAATTTGGGGCTGCTCACCCCAGTGGAGGGTTTGGTAGGGCTAAATGATCCAAGGAGCTCTTGCAGAGGGAGAAGGGGCTTGATCTCAGTTTAGCAAGTGCTGCGTGGGCCAACTCTTACCCATCCGGTCGGTGCACGAAGCTGCTCCACGGCTGAGTCATCCCCCAGCTTCTGGCTCCCTCCTGAGTCACCCCCTGGCTGGTCCAGCCTCCCCAGCCCCTCGCTGGTGTTTCAGCCGAGCATCGCTACAAGACGAGGTGGGAAGGGAAGATTTATTTCTTCTCTTCATCAAGGTTTCCTCCGGGCAGAGGGAGATGGGCTGAGCCCAGCCCACGTTCTTTGCACAGAGCTGTGCAAGGGTGGCTTGTAGCAACTGCTGCCTCGAAGGAGCAGCACATCTTGTGAAGGATGGAGATGGGTACAATCTGCTCCCTTCTCTGTAAAAGCAGGACTCCCATCCTCTTGGAGAGGTGATTAATGCAGCAAAACACAAGTTCTGCCTTATATCCTGTGCCTTCTTCACCAGAAATTCCCATCTTTCCCATTTATGACCAACACAGCCAAGATAAAACGCAATGCGTAGCCCTTCGTGCATCTCTTACAAGTACAAAACCACCAAATTAGGCCAAACCTTCCTGGAAAATACATTTAAACTCAAGTTAAAAACAAGCTGTGGGTGCTCTTCATTGCTTGCTGGTGTCACGCGGGGTTTCAGTGCGTGACGATGACAGCTTCAGCCGTGAGGATTGATTGTAGCACCAGATGGTCGCCAAAAATGGCTCCATTTCTTTGCAGCATCAAGTCAAACTGGCAGAGCCCACCCTGGTGCAGAAAGCAGGTCTGCTGCCTTCAGGAGACAACGCCTTCTCAGTTTTGCTGGAAGAGCCTCTCTAAAAGGCTTGGGTAGCGTTAGTTGTCAGGTTTGTCATCTACAATGTCGTGGCCAAGGGATAAACCAAAAATGCCAAAAATGCATCATTGCATTTTGATCAATGCTCATTGATCAATCAAAAGAGCATTGTTGGTCCCTGGAGCTCTCAACGTACGTGTGAGTGAGGTGTGACGGATGGCTGTAGCTGGTCAGCACAGCCCCCGGTCCCAGCCCAGGATTCGACCTCAGGTTCAGGGCTGAGACCCAACCTGGCCCGTGGTCTGTCCCATCCCACGCCCGGCATGGCCAGGAGAGAGGTGAGGCTCTGTTGGAAGTTGTCTCTCTTGCTCCGGGTTGTCTCCCTCCAGGTAACCCATCTCTCAGGGTCGCCTTGGTCTCTCGGACACTCGGGCTCTTATCTCCGCTCTGGGATTGTGGTTTTGGGACTCTCCCTGCTCTGGGATCGTTGGCCGGGAACAGGCTGAGCCTTGATCACTGGGTGGTGAGCAGTGTCACCGTGTGTCACTCACTTGTATATTTGCATATATTACTATTATTATTTCCAACATTATTGTAGTTTAGTTATTAAATTGTTATCTCAGCCCATAAGTCTCTTTTCACCCCTTTAATTCACCCAAGGGAGGGTGAGGGAGCGGCTGACTTGTGTAAAACCACAACAGGGGACCTCATGGGGAGAAACCTTTCTGGTGGGAGTCAGCCAAGGTGGTACAGGGACACAGAAGATCAAACCCACCAGGACATCCCATCGAAGTGTGACAAGGAGCCTCCTGGAGAGCTACAAGGGGGAGAAGGAACTTTGAGAGGGCAGTGGCACCTCCTCCTCCTCCCCAGCCAGTGGTGGGCCTGGTACTGAACCCAAGGGGTTAGCAGGTCATAGTATTTAAAACCCTGTTTGTGTTTAGTCTTGAGGATATATATATATTATTTTAATGATAAAAATCTTTGAGTTGGAAACAACACCAATTTCATGCTGGGCTCGAACAGGCTGCCAGGGCTCTGCCGTGAGCACCTGTCCCGGCTGCCACAGGGCAACAAAACCCAGCAGTGGGCTGGGGCTGGAGTTAGTAAGGTAACGGGGAAAATAAAAACAGGTGATGAATGGCAGTGACCAATGACTGTCTCATTTTTGATGCTCCTTAAGGCTGACATTTCTTAAAATCCTTACTCTGCTCTTTAGCCAAACTAGACCAACTCAACGTTTGAAGGACTGTTTTGTTTTTTCCTTATGTTTTATGGTTTTTTACTGAATCCTTCTTGGCTGAGATATGGTGCTGGGGGGGGTGGAGGTCTGTGCGCTGGTGGATGTGGGGAGATACGAATCAGGTTCTCCTCAGATGAAGACAGCACAGGACCGGTGGGATGTTTTTATTCCCCCTGCTATTGTATAGCTCATTTATTATTGCCTGTCCCATATTTTTTTGGACGGTGAATGGTTCTTGTGGTATTTAAAAGATACCGCTGGGAATAGTGCTGTCAGCACTCCAAGAACAACGAGGAAAGCCAAAAATAACTGTTTGCTTTTGCTAATGACAGCACACGGGTCTCCCCTGGGGTGGGTTTTGTGCTTGGACCCTGAAACAAACCCACGGGTGCCCAAACCAAGGGTAGACATCTCACCGGGATTGCTCCTTGTCCTCCCTTCGCCTTGTTCCCGTTCCTGGGAGGGTGGAGGGGCCAAGATGTTGTCTTCTCACGGTGGGAGTCCTGCGGATGGACAGACCACCCTGGCTGAGCATCAGACAGGACCAGCAAGACAGTTGTGCCCCGCGTCCTCCTCATGACCGTGTCCCTGGAAGGTGGGTCCCCATGTCTGCGAGGTTGGGTGAACCCTGGTTGTCTTCTCCTGCAGATCCTGCGCTACCTGGGTGCCTGCGACCGGCTGCTGAAGCAGGGCTACGAGGAAGGGCAGGTGGAGGAGGCCTTGGAGATGTTCCAGTACTCGGAGAACAAGGTCAGAGCGGGGTGCATCCCCCAGACTCGCTTTTCCAGCGGGCTGCACGCTCCCCTCCACCTCCACTGCCCCTCGCCCAGCCTCCAGGCTGATCAGCCCCACTGTCCCCCAAGCAGTGACCCCACCCTCTCAGCAGACCCCCATAAGGACCCCCTGGAGAAGGACCATCGCTCCGTCATTCTCCATCCACCCTCTCACCCCACCAAGCACGATGCCAGGGGGGTCCCCTGCCCCGAGCCCCCCAGCATCCGCGCTCACCCCCTCCCTCCCAGCTCACCCCCCCAGGGAGAGGAACCATGGGTGTTGGTCTCCATCCCCGGTCTTCTCCTGGGGCTGGTGAAGACCCTGGGGAGGTGGAATTGCTCGAAATGTGGGTTGGGGGTGTTTGATGCGATGCTGACGGCGCGTCGGATTGCCGGCTCACTGCTCGTTGGGGCTGCCCGGGTCTGGGTGTCAGGCAGGGGGTTATTTATTGAGGACGCGGCTCCGGGAGATGTTGTGACGCTGGGGCCCAGCCTGAGCGAGGGGGGAAGAGGGAGAAATTAATTCCAGCTTGTCCTCATTGCCTTTTCCCGATCTCTTTATAACGCACGCAAACACTTGCGTGGAATTCATATTAAACTTTATAAGGAGTAAGTGAAGCTGGAGACAGACTTTATTAAATATTTTTTTTTAATTTAAAAAGTTGACGTAATGGCACACTTTTAATGCTGCAGTGGTATGTGTGCCCTCGCCCGTCAGCGGTAATACAACCCGGCCAGGTCGGCTGGCTGCAGCCCCGTCACCCAGCGCTGCTCCTGCTGCAACGCTGCGATAAATCCATCCCTAAAACCCCGGGATAACATCGCTCCTTTCTCTTCTTTCATCCCTCCAGGCAGCGGAATTCCTGCGTTTGTTAGCTCAGTTTAACGACATGGGTTTCCAGCAAAATGAAATCAAAGAAGTTCTTTTGCTCTGTGGGAATCAGCGGGAGAAGGCGCTGGAGGAGCTGGTGATGAAAACCCACTGACCACCATCCTGGACCCCGGCTGTAGCTTCCCCTCTCCAGACCGGACCCCCCAAGGGCTCGGGTGGGTCGATAGGCACTTACCCTCCTGCTGCTCCATCCCACCCCGAGCGGCATGGCTCGGCGGGCAGGAGCCTTCAGAGCACCGGCTTGGCGGCTCATCTCGTGGACATCCATCACAAGCGTGTCTGTCACTGCACCAAGGCAAAGGCTTTGGAGCAGGAGCGTTTCTCTCTGCACCCACACATCTCCACCCTCCATTATCTCAGCTCTTTAGATTAGATGCCGTAAGATCCAAACCGCCTTCGGCTTAGATTTTGCGAAACCCAAACTGCAGTTTTCTCCCAGGGTGATGGGTGTCGTGTTTTCAATCAAATGTGGATTCTTAAAATATTATATAAATCAACAGAAGAGGGGTTGGATTTTTTCTTTTTTTCCATAAAAACTGAAGGCTTCTGCAGAACCATTCCTTGGTCCTTGCTTGGGAAGACTCTCGGCTGACTTAGTTGTGGTTGAATATTGTCATTGAAATCCAGTCTGATCGCATTAGCTTCTCCTTTTAAACCAGAAACTTGAGAAAAATACGCAATTCCGTGAGGGCAAGGAAAGAGACCAGGCTGCCCTTGCTGTAGAAATGCAGGAAGTTTATCCAGTGCAATGAGGACTGGCTTGTACCGGGGTTTGTGCTCGGGGAACTTCAGGAAATCAGAACAGAGCCGGGGCACGGCTCGGCTGCCTTCGTGCTCTGCCCAAATCAGGAAGATTCAGGGGATGTTTCCCTGAACTCGTTTGGAGACAGTGACTCCAAATGAAGTTAAGCACGGATGTCAGGATCGGAAAATCTGGGCACCTGGGGGAATTTCTGTACGTAAATGGGAGAGTCAGGTCACCTTACCTTGGGAATGGGACAGTCTCTTGCCTTGGCAGTGGTGCTGGGGACAATGGTTTAAGAGTGTTATTTTCCTGTGAATTAGACACAGATGTAATTTCTTTAAGTAAAGATCGTTGGAGGGATTCTTCTGAAACGTATTTGTGTGTTTTCCTGTGAAAATGCCAACTGGCATGACCTAACCCAGAAAATCCTTCACTAGTTGCATTAATCCCAGTTTTCCATCGTACCATCTCCCAGCCCAACATCCTGCCATCGAGTTCAGACACTGTGTCCCTTCTGCGCGTGTCTCCGAGTCGGTGCCTCCATCCTCACCTGCGTGCAGTGAGGAAACGTGGCATCTAGATTTTGGGGGACTTGACCCATCCATACCCAAGGCTGCTTTATACTTTCTCTTCTTTGAGAAAGTATGTGTCTCCTTGTGTGGCCACGGGAGACATTCAGCTCTTCCTGCAGCTCCCAGCCCTGTTTTTCCTCCAGCTTTCCCTTGGTTATACAAGCTTTTATTTTTGATACGGCCCTTATAAGGCGAGTCCGTTCTACAGACAGCTTTTCCTTACGTTCGTCCTTGCCAAGATGATGTCACCTTCAAAAAAGAAACTTGCAAAAGGTTAAACTGTGATTAGATAGATCACTTTGCCTCCAGCCCTCATCTTCGGCGGAATAAACGCCGTGAAGATGGGAAGGGGAAGATAAGGGTCCGGTGCTGGCGCCAGCGCCCTGTAACGTTGAGAGCTAAATGCTGGTGGAGCGAAGGACATTCGCGGCGCCGTGCCCGCTCGCTGTGCCAAGGCTGAGCCGCCTCTCGCTCTCCTTAGAGATTTGCTTGGTCCTGGCTCATCATTTTCCCCCCCTGCTTGCAGAGGTAAGAACTCAATGGGTTTGGATTTTTTTTTTTTTTCTAAAAAATCATCTCATGTTACTTTTCTGTATCGTCTGGATGGATGCAAAAAATTATTCCTCTCTCTCGAGCATCCATGCCATGCTCAACGTGTTCTTTCCCCCAGGTGCCACGCTTAAAACCTTTTACATTTCATCAGCAAATAGTTTTGTAAACCCCTCGACTGTCAAAAAACCAGCGTGGGAAGGTGGTGGTGGGAGGGGAGGTGGTGTCAGAGCTGGAGGGAAGGGGAGAGCCGCCGAGTTCAGCTGCCCGGGGTTGGCCACGGGACCCCGTCATAAATATTTGAGTAACGGAATTATTTTAACTTTCTTTTAATGGAGGGTTTAAAGCTGTTTGTTCAGCTTAAAAGGGTTTTAAAGCTGTGTGCTTCCGCGTGCTGCTCTCCGTTAGGAGAAGACGGCGTGAAACGTTAATTGGCATCATCTAGGAAGGGGACAAGGATGGGACTCAATCGGCTCTCTGCTGTCAGTTCAAGGACGGTAATGCCACTCGTCTGATGTCACAGCACAGAGCTGTGTGGGGTCCACCAGTGTCCCCGACCTCCCCCAGGCCACCATCAGACCTGCACCTCCACCAGCCACAATCCCCATCCTGGGGGTGACAGCGGGGTGGTGGCCCAGCCTGGTGGCACAGGGCAGATGGGGACACGGCGCGTCAAGGGGGTTTCAAGCGGGACGTGGATGGATGCGAGCACTGGGCTGGGGTTTTCTTGTTTGTTTTGGTTTGTGGTTGTGTCGTGTGGGTTGTTTTTGTGGTTTTTTTTCTCAAATGCGGTAACTGTTTTTTGAAAACGCTGAGAACTTGGCGAGGGTCAGCAGCAGAGGTATTCGAGGCATCCCAGCTGGTTTTCCCTTCCGCTCCGTCTCGGCTGGGACGGCACGGGCAGCCCGGAGCCTGCCCCATGGATGGGGACCGGCACAAATACAGGCTGGGCGGAGGATGGACTGAGAGCAGCCCTGAGGAGAAGGCTGGTTGAAGAGAAGCTCAACAGGACCTGGCAACGTGTGCTTGCAGCCCAGAAACCAACCGTGTCCTGGGGGCATCACCAGCAGATGGAGGGAGGGGATTGTCCCCCTCTGCTCCGCTCTCCTGAGACCCCCCCTACAGTGCTGCACCCAGCTCTGGGACCCCCAGCAGAAGGACGTGGAGCTGCTGGAGCGGGGCCAGAGGAGCCACGGAGATGGTCCAAGGCTGGAGCAGCTCCCGTCCGAGGACAGGCTGAGAGAGCTGGGGGTGTGCAGCCTGGAGAAGAGAAGCTCCAGGGAGACCTTAGAGCAGCTTCCAGTGCTGAAAGGGGGCTACAGGAGAGATGGGGGGGGTCTGGGTCAGGGGGTGTAGGGGTAGGATTAGGGGTGATGGTTTAAGCTGGAAGAGGGGAGATGGAGATGAGATATTAGAAGTTTTTTCCTGTGCAGGTGGTGAGGCAGGTTGCCCAGAGAAGCTGTGGATGCCCCATCCCTGGAGGGGTTCAAGGCCAGGCTGGATGAGGCTTTGGGCAACCTGGGCTGGTGGGAGGTGTCCCTGCCCATGGCAGGGGGTGGAACGGGATGAGCTTTAAGGTCCCTTCCAGCCCAAACCCTTCTGGGATTCTGTGAAACAAGCCTCTGATGAGCACCAGCAGTTGCCACCCCGTTCCTTGGCCGACAAACCTGGAGGAGACGATGGCTAATGCTCACCCCCGTCCCTGAAGTCCCTCAGTGCATTAAGCACCCGATGCCCAGGAGATGCTTTCCTTCACCCCCCCCATCTCCCCTCCTCCTCCTCCCCGGACCCTGCCATGGCCGGGAGCATCCATGGAGATCTCCCCAGGGAGCTGCGTGGGAACCGCGCTCCCACGTACGGCTCTGACCGGAGCCCCAGCTGAAAAAGCACTCCGTGGGCAGGAGCCAGCCTTGACGTGCATCCCCCGAGGAGGTATTTTCCTTCAGAAGTAGGGGAAAAAAAAACCCACCCAAACCCCAAGAGAAATGAAAACCACAGGGTTTTAGTAGCTTTCCTTTTAATTCCAGGATATAACGAATGATTTCCCATCGGAGCAGAGAGGAGGTGGGATGCTGCACACCTTCCGAGTGTGCTCAGAATAAATAAAACCTGTGTTCACGTCTCTCTGATACCTGTCCTCTGCAGGAGCCACAACGTTGGCTCGTGAGCCCACATCTGCTGGGACTTCACCCAGAGCCCTTTCCCTCTGGCAGGGTCTAGTGTCCCCTCCAAGGTCCAATGTGACACATCCCTGGACCTGAGCACGGCTCCGCGGAGGAGGAGAGGAGCCCAGGGGAGTGGCGGATGCAGAGCCAAGGCTGTGCACAAGGAGAGCATCCCAATGTGGGATATTGTGCCAGCTATGTCGCGACGTCGTGCCAGCTATGTCGCGATGTCGTGGTCGCGCCTCGGTAGCCGCAGGAGGAAGGTCTGCAGCGAGCCACTGCGCGGGAAGCCCGCCCGCTCCTTCTTGAACCTCCAGGTCTCCTCTTCCACGGAGTAGAGGAGCGTCAGCATCTTGTTGACGGTGTAGACGGTGTCCCCCCGGATGATGGCGGTGAAGAGGGCTCCTTTGCTGTTGACAAACTGGCCGGGCAGGGCGGTCCACTGCTGCGACGTCAGGTTGAAGCAATCGATGACGCAACGCAAGAAGTCATCAGAAGGACCGTTGCGCATGACGTAGAGGTTGTCACGGTGGGCCACCATGCAGTGCCCGTAGCTCTGGTGCCGCTTGAGCTCGGTGACGGGAAGCCACATGTCTTGCTGGGTCTCGTACTGGTAGATGACGGTGGTGTCCAGTGGCTTCCACAAGCAAACGAAGATCTGCCCCATGGCTTGGGCGCAGGGTGCGGCCGCGCTGGGCTGCGGCAGGTCGGAGACAAACGTCCAGGTGTTGGAGGCCACGTCGTACCTCTCCACGGACTTGAGTGAGATCTTCTCATACTCCCCACCGATGGCGTAGAGGTAGCCCTCATGGCCCACCAGACGGACGTCATAGCGCAGCTGATGAGGGCTGGGGAACTCGCTCCAGGCATTGGTGTTGGCGTCGTAGCAGAAGCTGCTCTCCACCACCTGCTTGCTGGCCCCATAGACACCACCCACGATGTAGATCTTATTATCCATGGTCGCCATGCCGGCTAGGAACGTGCTGGCGCTCAGGGGCAGGCAGGAGAGGGTTCTCCACGTGTTGGTCTCCTCGTCCAGGTAGCAGATGGTCCTGGAGAGGTCCTCCAGGAACTCGAAGGTGGGCGTGTGGGCTCCAACGGCCACGAAGGTGCTGGGCAGGAGGGTCTCCACGTAGGCCAGCAGGTCGGCGGAGAGGCAGTCCAGGTACTCCTCCAGCTCGGCGTAGCTGTCCCTGATGTAGAGCGCGGCGCAATGGAAGAGGTCCAAGAGGCCGAAGATGGCGGCGGCTTGGTAGAGCAAGATGCAGTTATCGGAGTTGATGGAGTGGATCAAATACTTGGCCAAGGGCTTCACCTGCAGGAAGGCGGCACACTCCACCGCCTGGAAGGTCTCCTCGCTGCCCAGGATGGGTTTCTCCCCCGCCAGCACCCTCAGCATGACCAGGAACCCAGCGGCGCCCAGTTCCCCCAGCCCGATCTCCTCCTGCGTGCTCTCCTTCATGCCCGAGCGGAAGAGCGCACGGAAATACTCGCTGCTCTCCACCAACAAGGTCTTCTCCACCCAGAACGATTCCTCCTCCACCCGGATACACACCCGCTCAGGGGGGCCAGCCTGGGAGCCTTCCTCCTCCGGGGTCATCCTCGGGCTCAGCAGCTCTTGGGGGGGGTCCAGCTCCCGATGCTCCTCCCGACACAGCCCCCTCCTTCCTCCACCACCCTCCGATGCCTTTTCCGCGCTGCCCGGCGGCCGCCACGCCGCTCGCCTTGTAATATAAATCCCTGGGGCTAAAGATAGCCGAGCTCGTGACCGGCGCCGTTCAAAGGCATCCGCTGGGCTCAGCTGCCCCCCCTCCAAAAAAACCACAGGCAGGGCTCTAGCGTCACCGCCTGGCACGGGGCACCCTGGGGACACCCGGCTCTATCCCAGCTCACCCCGCGGAGGATGCTCAACCGCTCCGGGGGAGATGGGTCTCACTCTCCCCGCTCTCGAGCATCCTCCTTGTGATGCCCCAAAGGGATGGTCCCTGTCCCAGGGAGAACAAGACTTTGCGTGGCTGGGGAGAGCACATTGGTGCATTTTTATATTTTTTCCCATATAAAAGTGGGGTTTATGGCTGGAGGGATGTCAGGAATCTCCGTGCCCTCCAACCCGGCCGTGGGAAATGGGTTTTGCCACCCCCAGCGTGGCCACGGGCAGGGACAGACCTTTACGGGGTTGTTCCCTTCACCACCCTCCCCAGGGAGACGTCATGGAGCAACATGAGTGACATCCATCCCCGGTGTGAGCAGCCATAACGCTTCATCTGGGGAACTTGGGGCGAAAAAAATTAAATGCAGCAACGCCCGTCTGTCTGGGGAGGTGCCTCCCGGTCGCAGGGCTCATCCCGCTCCCCTGTAATCCCAGTAGAGACACCCCCCGGACTCAGGTAGAGGTTGATGGTGAAAAAAAAGTTTTCCTCGCGGCATGTTGTTCGTTTGTGTGCTATTCACAGCTGCTGCTTCCTGGAAATCCCGGTCTGCCTGTGCTGTGGGGTTAAAATAAAGCCGGGCTTTATTTTTGGTGCACAATTGAATCCAAGCAGCAAAGCGATGCATCATTTAACCCACTTTGCCAGAAATATTTTTTTTTCCTCCCTCCTTTCCCCCTCATCCCAGCAGCTGGGAGCCCTCGGGGTATCCCAGGATGGTGGCCCCGGCAGGTTCCCCCAAAAATCTCAGTTTAGGGGAGAAGCTGAAAGCTTTGCTCTTGTGTTACTGCCATTAATCCTTACGTGTATCCGGCTTAAAATTCCCCATTTACCTCTGAATGCTTTTAAGCATCCTTGACCTGAGTCCAAAGAGGGTCTGGGGGTCCCCGGAGGGGCTCTGCTTCCTCCCCATCCTCCTCATCCTCCCCACCCCTGGGGCTCGCAGGGACTCCCACACTCCCAGCCTATTTTTGGGAGGGTTTAAAAATATCCTCCCTGCATTCACGGGCAGCCATCCCACCGGCGCAGCAGCCCCGCACGGCCACAGAGCCGCCGTCACCCCCCAACCCTGGCTATGGTCCCCCCTGTAGAACCCCCTTGGGGGCCGTGTCCTGCGGTCCTGGGCGCTCAGCCCCATCCCAGCCGGCTGCGATTGCCATGACAACGCTGACTTCAGCCTCCACCTCCTCCTCCTCCTCCTCGGGCTCTGTGCCTGCTGGGTGCTGGCTGATGGCTCGGTGCGGGCAGCGGCGGTGAGTACCCCCCGGGCTCCCCTTTTTTTCCCCTTGGGATTACACTTTTTTGGGTAGAAAAAGGGGTTTTTTGGGGTTTTTTTACCCCTGCAAAGTCTCTGCCAGCAGCAGAAGGTGGTGGTTGAAGGGGCTGGGCAGGGGGTGGCTGCGCTGGCAGCATCGCTCCGGGTGCTGCTCCTTTCTGCGGGAGGTGTGATGAGTGCACCGGCCTCAGCCAGCGCAGCCGGACGCGGATTTTCCCTCCTGGGGACACAGCGAGGTGGCCACTAATCCCAAGCGTGATACATCTCGGGGCTGGAGGTCCCCACCCAGAGCCCTGGGAGCTGGGGGGGCCGGCGTGCGCCCTTTCGGGGGGCCGGGGGCAGCGTGTCCGGCCGGTGCCGGCGTGGCAGCTTTCCTTACAAGGAGTTTGGCCGGGGACCGAGCGGCGGGACCGCGCTCGCCTCTGCCTGCATCATTCATCCGCAGCCCCCGCCGCCGCTGCCCCGGCCCCCCGCTGGCAGCGGGTTCGAAGGTGGGAGATGGGGGTTCGCTTCGCTTTCTGGGGGGAGAAGGGTGGGCGGAGGGATGGGGGGTCCCTTTGATGGGGTGGGATGAGGATGGGGGAGAGCGGGTGCACCCCCCAGGGCTGATGAGTCCCCGGGTCACCCAGGATGGGCACCCCATGAGCCGGGTGGTGACAGGGTCCCCATCCAGATGGTGACGTGGTCTCTGTCCCGGTGAGAGGGTCCCTATCTGGGTGATGATAGGGTCCCCATCCAGGTGAGAGGGTCCCCATCTGGGCAGCAAGAGGGTCTCCATCTCGGTGACAAGAGGGTCCCCATCTGGGTGGTGACACAGTCCCTATCCAGGTGAGAGGGTCACCATCTGGGTGGTGACAGGGTCCCCAACAAGGTGAGAGGGTCCCCATCTGGGTGGCAAGAGGGTCCCCATCCAGGTGGTGACACTCTCCCCATCCAGGCAGCAAGAGGGTCCCCATTTGGAGGGTGACATGGTCCCCATCCAGGTGGCAAAAAGGTCTCCATCCAGGCGGTGACAGGGTCCTCATCTGGGTGACAAGAGGGTCCCTATCTGGGTGGTGACAGAGTCCCCATCCAGGCAAGAGGGTCCCCATCTGGGTGGTGACATGGATCCCATTTGGGCAGTGACAGGGTCCCTGTCTGGGTGACAAGAGGGTCCCCACCTGGCACGGCAGTGGGTGCCCCACGTCCCCCCGCTCTCTCCCCCAGGACCGAGGATGTCCTCGATGTTCGGCAAACCCCGAGCGGGCGGCGAGCGGCCCCCCCAGAGCCCCCCCACCGAGTGCAACGTGGCCATCCTGGGGTGCCGGGGGGCTGGCAAGTCAGGTGAGATGGGGACAGCCGGGCATGGGGGGGGGACATGGGGGGGACACCCACCTCACCTGCCTCTCTCACCTCTGCAGCCCTGACCGTGAAGTTTCTCACCAAGAGGTTCATCAGCGAGTATGATCCCAACCTGGGTAAGATGCTTTTTCCACAGATTTGCTCCCCCCCGCCCCAGGTTGTCCCTCACAGAGCATCCTTCCTGTCTCCTGCATTTCCCACGAATGTGGCATTTAAGGGGGAAAATAACCCCAAAACCCAAAAACCCACACTCAAAATGACATGAAAAACAACGGAAGGGCTGGATTTGACCCAAACCCGCTGTAAAAACCGCGGTGAAAGCAGCGCTCCCTCCACGGGCACGTCCCACGGGGGGACACTGGCTCCTTGCATCACCCTGAAGAAACTGAAAATTGAATTTTTGGGGATCCTTGGGGAGCATCTCCTAACTCCTGGGGCAGGGGCAGCAAGCGGGGATGCAGGACGGGTGGCCCCGGGGGCTGCACTTTGCAGTCAGAGGTTCTGGGCATTTTTTAAAATTTTTTTTCCACTCGTTTGAGTAATTAATAACTATTTTCCTAGGCTTGACTCCAGGGCGTGGGGAAGAACCGTAAATGATTTATTGGGGACATTAGGGAGATATGGACCTTGTCCAGGAACCGGCTCCAGCCTTTAATAACTCAGCAGCTCTTAGGAAAGAAGAACAAATCCTTTCCTCCTCGGATCTTTTTTTGGGAATGTGCTTTCACCTTCCCATGTCAAAACCTTTCCGAAACCCATCCGTTAGGACCCGGCTGGGAGAAAGCATCTTCCTCCCAGGGGAACGGCTCAGTGGTTCTCCCTGCCTGCCCTACTCCCCCAAAAAATGGGGGGGGGGTCCTTTTGCCTGATTTATTGGGAACCAGCCCCACTGTCGAGCCCCCGGCTCACTTTATCTCCCCAGGTCGTGGCTTTTCGATAAGGGCTGAGCCCTGGGTGCCGTGACGGCCACTCTGGGCTCCTTCCATCTCCCATGGGAGCCATGCTTGCAGCGTGGCGGTGGGAATAACAGCTCCCAGCCCAGCATCACCCCCAAATAACGTTATTCCAGGGGGGAGTGAGGTGGGAGGATGCTCCTCATCTAGTGCTGAGATTTTTTCCACCATGTCCCAAGCATCCATGGCTTGGCTTGGCTTTGGAGAAGCCGGGACACCCCAACTCATCCTCACTCTTCTCCCTGCAGAGGACACCTACACCTCAGAGGAGCTGGTGGACCAGCAGCCGGTGCTGCTGAAGGTGATGGACACCGCTGACCAGGTGAGGCTCTGGGGTGCCACCAAACATCTGGTGGGACACGGCCAGACCACAGCTGGACCACGGCTGGACCATGGCTGGACCACAGCTCAGCCCTTCCTCTGGTCCCCCAGGACGGCCCCGGGAACTGCGAGCGTTACCTGCGCTGGGCCAGCGCCTTCCTCGTCGTCTACAGCATCGACGATCGGAGGAGCTTCGAGGGCTGCCAGCACTACCTGGAGATCCTCGCCCGGCACGCGAGGGGCTGCCGGCACCGCTGCCCCGCACTCCTGCTGGGAAACAAGCTGGACATGGACCAGTACAGGTATGGGCCAGGGTGGGGCTGGCTTTTCCCAGGGGGGGCAGAGCTCACAGACCCCCCTCATCCCTCCAGCTGGGATGCAAAACCCATATCGGAAATTTTTTTTTGGTTATTGCCACCCCCTAGCAGTATTCGCCGTGTCCTGCCCCATCTCCGCGGGTCCTGCTCTCCTGCCTGGGGGGATGCGGGTATTTTGGGCTTGTTGGGATTATCAGCGGGATGTTTTTTTCGGCTGCGTGAGTAAAGCAGCGTCACCGTCACTGGGCAGCGCTTGATCCTGCTCCAGCTCCTTGCTCCCCTCCTGACATGCCCTTTCCCTGGAGCCCTTCCTTGCCCTGTCCCTGCTGCCAGGACAGGATGTCCCCGGGGTGTTTTTCTGCCCTTTTGCGACATTCTGGGGCTGTGCTGAGCGTCGGTCCCACGGGTCCTTGAGTCATGAACCCCCCCATCCATTGCAGAACCCCCCCCGTGCTCCCAGCACAGAGGCTTCACCCTCCCCACGTCCCCTCCCCATGTCCCCATGCACACCCATTGGTCCCCTGCGTCCATGGCACCCATCCCCAGCACGGGAGGTCGAACAACTCCCCAGGGACTTTGGGATTTGGGAAAAACAAAAGTCTTTTGGACTCACATCCCCTGCTTATCCCAGGACGGGGGAAAACGAGCAGGTGCTGCATCCCGGTGGGATGCGGGGGGTCCATTTGTCCCCACCTGCACCCCTCGCTCCCCTTTTCGGGCGGTCGCAGGTCCCCAAGGGATGCTGCACCGTCCCCTCTGCTCTCGCCAGGCAGGTGCCAGCAGCCGAAGGGATGGCCTTGGCCACCAGATTTGGGTGCCTCTTCTACGAGGTGTCGGCGTGCCAGGACTTCGCAGGGGTGCAGCACGTCTTTCACGAAGCCGTACGGGAGGTACGGCGCCAGGCGGAGGGGACGATGCCCATCCGGCCACTTTTCATCACCGAGGAGCGTCCCTGCCCACCGGTGGCCACGCCGGTGGCCCTGCCCACCCGCCAGGGCTTGGCCACCTGCACCTTCAACACCCTCTCCACCGTCAACTACAAGGAGATCCCCTCGGTGGCCCAGGCCAAGCTGGTCACCGTCAAGTCCTCGCGGGCGCAGAGCAAGAGGAAAGCTCCCACGCTCACCTTGCTGAAAGGCTTTAAGATATTTTAGGATGTGTCCCTGCAGGCTGCGGAGGGGGCGGCGAGAGACCCTGGTCCCCCTGAGACCATCTGTGACGGATTCACAGCCACCGCAGCAGCTGCTGGGGACGGTGGCCCTGGTCCCTGCGCTGGGGCAAAGCCCGCGGTGGCAATTTGATGAGTAGATGGGGTGTCAAGAGCCCGAAATCGGCCGTGCCATTGCTCCGCCTGCCCTCTCCCCGGCTCTCGTCCCCCCCAGCCGAGCGCTGCCGCAGTGTTTGCACCCTGTCCTGCTGCTGTCCCCAGCCTGGCTTTCCGCGCGGATCCAGGTTGCTCTCGGAGCAGCGGGAGCTGCGGGCACCACCGGGAGGGCGAGGGACATCCCCAGGGTCCCCCCGGCCAGCGTGGGTGCCCAGCACACAGCGATGGGAGCCCAGGGAGGGAGAATTAATCATTAATCAGGTGTGGAGGCACCCGTCTCGTTCGTCTCACGGGTCCCCTGCCCGAGCAATAAGTAGGAGGAATTTTTTTTTATTTTTATTCAGCCAACTAAAGGCCTCAGGTGTTCTGAAACCAATTCCCATGCATCGAAAGAAGTCCTACCAAAATAACTGCGTTTTTAACCAACTTTTTATACCAGAATGTTCCTTTTCAAAGGTTTTGCAAGGAGAAATGCTTCACTGATGAGGAAATGCTCTGAAAAGCCTCTATTTAAAAGACTAATAGATTTCTAAAAATGTCTTAAATTATTTCCTGGCTTCTACACGTGCCCGGTGGAGGGCGTGAAGGGAACCCTGAAGCACACCCGTGCCCGAGTCAGGGCGAAGGGCTGTGTGTTTGGTTTCAGTTGCTCTATCAGGTTAAATGTTCTGCTTCTCCCTGGAGTTGCAGTTCCTCTGCAGAGTAAAATCTCCACGTGTACATTTGTACATAAATCCCCAGATATATATATGACCTTACCGATAGAGAGTTAATACGGGATTTTGATCAACCACTTTGGAAAATATTTTAATAAAGATGATTTCTGAAAAGAACAAAAGCGCCTCTGCGCCAGTGTGGCTGGTTTTCTGACGGGACTGGACGGCGTGTTCCCTGGCTGACCGCAGGAAAAGTCTCCCACCTCCCGCCCCGGCTCGGCTCCCACCCGTGTGCGGCGGAGGCAGGTGGGATCTGAGGGAGGGGGCGAAGCTGGAGACAGCTGAGCACAGTGGGTAAAGACGGGGAGCTGGAATGGGGGAGGCATGGGTTTGCCTCGAGTCCAGAACCACGTCTGCGGGTGCAGCTCTGCTGCTTTTTTCCTCTCTTTTGTTTTCTCCGGGCTAAACTTCCATCACTAGGAATTGAGACATTCTGATCCATTCCTTAGGGGATAAATGGTTTCAATTCAGCTGCCGTTACATAGCTTCCTCGGGCTTCTCTGCGTACAGAGACGTGACAGTCCCGTCCTTCCACTGCACCACCACGTCTCCCGATCTCTGATCCTGGGGCTCCTGCTTCCGCGGTTCGGGCGGGCTGTACTCCTGCAGAGGCACCAGGGCTTGCTTGGCTTCCAGCTCAGCCGGCTGCGCCGTTTGCACCGCTTCTTTATACACACCGATCTTCTTTTTCCTGCAGGGAAAGCACAGAAACGTGGAGGGAAGCTCGCCCAAAGCAAGACAATCACTCCCAGAAGCCTTTGTTAAAATGAGAGCACGGCAGACCTGTACCATGAGTCCTTCTGCTCTTATTTTAAGATGAAAGCTCTGTCCCAGATGTCTGTTTTCTTGCTGTAGAAGAGCGAGTCGCTCCTCAGCTGCAGGGTTGCTGTGCAGCAGCGTGGCCCAGGGGAACATGGTGGAATGCAGCCGGGGAAAGGCTGCGGAGTCCCGCTCTCCAGTCCCTGTATGTCCCCGGATGTATGGGAGAGCACTCACACTACAAACATCTAACGTCACTTCCCTCCTAACAGCCCTGCTGGACTGGGCAGAGCTGCTGTAGACGCTTTTCTGGTCAAGACTCAGGGCCCAAAAAAGTGCAGTGGCTTGTCCCAAGTGACACAGGAGGAGAGCAGGAGTCAGGCAAGGTTTTACAACGAAGCATGGTGCAAAGGGATTTTGTTTTTGCTCTTCTCCCCATCGCTCAGGGCTTGTTCCTGCCCTGACAAACCCACATCTGGGGGGACTCACTGCACTATCATGCACCAAAAGCCCCCCAAATTTCCCTGACTCACCTGTTTCGCGCAACATTAATGGCCAAGAGGACAAGACCCAAAATCATGGCCACGAAGGAAAGTGCAAGGACGGAGTAATTCCACGTTGACGCTGAGGGAAGCACAGAGAGGCAGCGTTAGCACAGTGTGGCCACACAGCCCGACCAAGCGTTTCTGAGGATCCCCAAACTTGGGGTGCCACGGCTCGGCTGCAGGACGAGGGCAGAGGTGCTGGTGTCCAGCTCAGCACCCAGAGCAGAGCACCCAGGTCACATTTTTGGGGATAACCTCAGGCAGGAAATTTACACAACTGCTTCCTGCTGCTCACAGCCCCCCACCTTGGGCTCTGTGTCTCTCCCGCTGACCCATCTGCCACACGTGGCTTTTCAACCTTGCCCGAGCTGTGAGCAGCTGTCCCCGAATGTGGAAGCAAGGCTGAGAGCTGCAGCACCCCACTATGAGCACTGCTAGAAGGGCCACCCCTGGCTCTGCAGCCTTTCTCCCCGCTGCCTCGCTCAGGCAGGGAGATTTTGCCTTTGAACACCGGGGTGTGCAGCACAGATGGCAGCGGATGCTCCATCCTTGATTTTTGTGGCTTTGACGTTGATTCTCGGGGCTCTGACCTGCTCATTATTGATCTGCTCCCTCCACCCTGCCAAAAATCACTGGTCACCCCAGACCTTTGCTCTCTCGGCAGGCTGTTCCTGGAAAGAGGCTGTGTCCCGCTCTGGGAGGAGACAGGACCTCAGCAAAGCCTCACGCCTGCCTTCTCCCATGGCCCGCTGCTTCTGGAGGTGAGGCTGAGAGTTTATCCATCTAGGGTAAATCACCTCCTGGGGTAATTCCCTCGGGCATCTCTGTCAGGCAGGAGCATTAACAGCCCAGGACTGCGTATCTCTGTTTCAACTCTCACCACAGGAATGTCAACAGGACTTACGGTCTTCTCTGCGGAAGAACCAGAGCAGGTCCTCCAGCTCTTTTTGATCTATACCCAGCGCAAGGGTTGTGTTGTCCACCGTCTGCTCAGACATGCGCGTGCTGGCCAGGGCTGCAGGGAAGTGCCGGTCTTGCTCTGCGTCAGCCATGGAGGAAAAGAACAGAAAGATGCAACAGTCGCTCACTGCAAAACTTCAGGCTAGAAATGTCCTTCCCCTTGGCTCCCAGGGTTGGAAAGACCCCGGGATGCTGACTGTGCCTTTCCACACTCCCCAGCAGGGTGTGTGTTTGTGTCACTGGTCACCAGGCGTGCGGCACTTACCCGCTTTCTCCTCGCACACGCTCCTGTTTGCAGCATCTTGCCATTGGGCCTTGAGGCCTCTCACGTTATCCAGAGCGATTCCTTTCCTGTTTGCCACCAGGTAGCCGTGGCTGCTGCCCAGAGGAGAGAGCAGAGAATTGGAGCAGTCCCAGCTGGTGTAGCCCACGCTGCCGCAGAGGCTTGTCTGCACTCTGTCGGTCCCCACGATGGAGAGGCAGCTCTGCGTGCCGTGATTCATCAAAGAATCGCCTTGCCAAGACCAGTCCTGGAAATCTGACTCTGGATTACAGTCCTCCAGCAATAAATCCCCATTCATCGGGCTGGCTTGTAAACACAGCTTGACTTTTGCATTTTTCATCAGAAAAGATTCAGTATCTGCAAATAAACCAGCACATGAGCATGGCCATCCCCTAAACACTGGTCATATACGCACACACAATGTCTAGGGCAGATGTTCCCAGAAACAGAGACACTGGAGACACTTCCTAGGTCATCCAGCGTTCATAAGGTCATCCAACAATGCTGGAAACTCTTGCACACGTACATCCAGCTCCTGCAAACCTGCCCTAAAGCCAGTTTTCTTGTAACCCCTGCTGAGCCTGGCGTGGGTGAGAGCCTGGGAAGAGGCACAGCCTCAGCACGTGTGTCCCGCTTCACCCACGCCACTGTCCTCTAAGCCAAGACTCTACCTTGCAGCAGGAAAAATGGGATGATCCAGAAGAACTTCATATTTTTACATGCAGTTGGGATGGATCACGCCTCCACCAGTACTTCTTCAGTGTGTGGACACCTGGGAAAGAAAGAGAGATGAGAGGGGAGGGATAATGTCAAAGCTTCTTCTGCTGGCTCCCACTGTTCAGAGACACTGGTTTTATCAGTGGGAGCCCAGAAAATTACACGAGTTATTACTCAGAGGGACTGGAGACAGCAGGCCAGCATGTTCTTCCTCTGGTGTCTACAGAAGATGAAAAGAGACAAAACCCCAGGCAGAAGTGATGATCTTTTAAATGACTCTGTGCTCACACTGATTCCCCTTGCTGTTCCAGCATCATATTCACAGAGGGGACCAGATGCACCCCTGCAGCCACGGCGGCTGTTTTCTTCTGTGACAGAGTCTGAGCTGCCAGGACAGGGTGCAGACATCCTGGGAGCCCCTGAGGTGACGGGTCTGGGACAGGGTCTGCTGCCTGGGGCTGGGTCCTTTGCTCAGGTGACCCTGTGCAGATGTGAGGCTGACTGCTAAGAGCCAGCCTCTCCCCAGCCAACCTTGCTGCTTCCTTCCTTGCTCCCCTGCCACAATCCTTTGGGAATACATACTTTGTGGACAGTGATAACCTGCTGCCAATGCAGGGGTGGCAGAATAAGGGCACGGAGATGAGGAACAGGAGGGCTCAGCTCCAAGAGGAGGAAAACCCAGCTTGCCATTGAGAAAAAGTGATCTTCCATCCCTCAGGGAAGCAGAAAGCTCCCCCGTGACCTTTAGTCCCTCATTTGTCAGTGGCATAAATCCAGCTTTTACGGCTGCTTGTCCAACTCGGTTCTTCAGCCTCCTTTGGAGGGACCTGACCTGAGCAGAGGGCTTTCCCACCTACCCGCTGTCAGTTTGAGATGGTTGGGTTGGCTGTCCCCAGCCTGCTGCTCACTGGCCTCATCTGATCCGTCACTCGCAGGTGAATGACACCACAACAAACGCTCAGACACGCTGGCCCCACGGGCCATTAATTATTACATGAAGATTCAGACTTTTACGACTGATACTCCCAACTTCTACCCACCTTTGTAGCGTGGCCTAGCACTGTCTGTTTTCTGGAAATCGCTCACGAGCACGTTCCACTGTGCCAGGCGTGTCAACAACGCTGCTGCTGACTCCTCAGGGAAGCATTTGTCCTATCGGTTATAGACCTAATGATTGCTACTATTTCTCCCCCCCCTTCTCAATGTCTTCACAATTCAAAGTTCACATTTTATAGCCAACCAGGCATGCAGGCTTGCTCCCTGCTGCCAGAACACCACCTCTTAGCAATTCTTTGAGGACGGGACTCTCAAATACACAGTTCACTTTGACTCTGTATTTCAGAAAATGTGGGTAAAGCTGCTCCCTGCAGTCAGGTTCACCAATTACCCTACCGTCCACGTAACCTTGAGGTTATTCACATGGATTGCTCCTCAGAAAGGAGGAAATAAAGTCTTGGTGCCAATGAAACCAAGTTAAAAGTCTGTAACACCCTAATAAGACGCACCACTTGAATGTGTTAAATCTTGCTGTGCAAGGCTTCTGTCTAATAGTTTCCTCGAACAGGAATATTTGACATGCATGTTGCTGATTTTCTCCTAAGGTGTTTCATAACTTGCGGGCCACCTCCTGGTGTCCGCACTAAAGCTGCTGTGCACAGCAGGGGTGCTTAGAAAGCTGCTAAATGTTCTTCACACCTTCAGAAAGTCTTCAGCATCACCAAATCTCCCCCAGACATGGGAGGCTGGGATGTCTCAAGTACCATACAGTAGCGGAATGGATATTTACCATACATTAACAGGAAATTTCAGTAAAAGCTTTTAAGAGAAATCTTTGTTATTTTAAAGATCTTTTACATCTACATCAAACGGACCAAACTAGTTTGGAAGTTTCATTCATCAAAGCTACAAAAGCAAAACGTTCTCAGGCCGCCGTATCTACTCCAACGGAGAGCCTGAGCAGGATCCAGAACACTGCCTGCACCACCAGTTTCCCCAGTAAGGAAACAGTGAGTCCCACAGGTGGGCTGGACATGCTCTGAGTTTGGATCTTTCAGCCTGAAAGAGAGATATTTTTTTTTGTCTCCTATCCCTCTGAAGACACCCAAGACCCTTCTGAGGTTGCTTTCCACTAGCACACAACGCGGGGAACTCAAGTGAGAGAAAGCTGAGGCATTTTAAGCTCGTATGGAAGGAGGCAGAAAGAACCTCTCAAGGAAACACCTTACTTCTGTTACTTTGAGTTTACATTTACACCTGAACAATTTTTTCTTTTTGCGAACGGGATGTGCACATCAAAAGCTGTAAAATTTATATGCTGTGCACACTTCAGGAACAAAGAGTCACTCACCAATGCTGTCCTAAATCCTCTTGTTCAAAATCAGGATCTGTGGACTTTGGTGGCATCCTGTGAAATCTCAGGAAAGCACAGAAAAATGGCAAGTGACTGCTTTTTGTTCTACATCTTGACCCCAGCACTTACATGGTAAAATCCTTCCCCATGATGGGAGCCTTCAGAGATCTGAGACCCACCACATGCACAAAGCAGAGCTGAGGGATCGGTGCACTAAAGGCTGCTGTAACCTGGTGAGGGGCCTGTCCCATGTGGGAACACATGTGTCCTCAGCTGCACGTGGACTCTTTCCAGCCAGGGCGCAGCACATGCTGCTGTGAAACCACCGTGTGCTCTCTAGGTTGGTTTTTACCACATCTAACACTCAAGGTTGCTTACGAAGCATGATGATGCCCTCACTCTGCAAATGAGAGGTTTTGAGATCCTTACTATATCGATACAAGTAAAGATGGGGAAAAAAAAGTCTTCTGGAAAGACCATCAAGCTTCTGTTGGGATGATAACAACCCTCTGGACTCCCTGCTCAATATTTACTATAGAATATAGGACAACGCACTAAAAATGTCCCAGTTTTTGCAAAATAGTTTCCTCTTGTCATTACGACTCTCTCTCCGGTGGTTATCTTATCTTAACTGATTGTGCTAAATGTTAAAAAGCATCAGTTATTCCAAATATAAAAGTGGGATGCCCTGTCTTTGGGATTCCTAGAGGATATACAATGGCACACCATGGCGATACAAACGGATGGGATGGTTTATAAAGGTACATTAAGGACTGAGTTCAACTAAAGAACACAAGAAAAATGTTTCATACTTAAAATACTAAAGCAAGAGGGCAGTCTGTACTATTTTTTAACCTTTGTGAAGTCAAAAGTTCCAGAGCAAATGTGAGTTATAGTAAATATTTCCCTTTGACTGCTTCCCAGGCTGTTTATATGCAAGAGTTATCCCAGTCTACCCCTGACTTGCCATTCAGTCCCTTCTTCAACAAGTTACACAGCCTTTGCTTCAAATTTCCAGGGAACCAAGCTTTCTAACTGAAATAAGATAAGCCTTGTAGATAAATAAACCTTTCCTTACAGATAGCTATAAATTAACCCACCAGCTAGTGCACCAGGAATGTCCGTTAATCTCCGCTAACTCACCAGAAACATGCAGTTCCCAGCAGAGAGGAAGCTACATTTCTTCTTTAAGCCCTGCCGTCTGAAGCTGTCTCGTACTGTGGCGACAAAGCTGCCTTTCGTCCTGCTCTGGGTACGCTATGAGTTGTGATTCATTCTGCTCCTGAGTCGTGTGAAGAACAGTCCAACAGGTGAGGTTCACTCCAGCCCCTGAAAAAAAAAAAACCACACCTCTTTAGTGGGTCCATACAGCACGAGGTGAACGACCTTTCCCCAAAGAATAAACTGAAGGAATTTCCAGTTTATTTGCTCAAGCTATTGGCATAATCAGTATTAAAAGAGCACGCCGAGTAGAATGACAGTCAGTAATCAGTTACCCTGGGGTTAAAATAAATGATAACGTTTGCTCTGCTTGGCTCGGTGCTCATTGCATGAACGAAGCATGTCCTGATAAAGCAGATACTAGCCCATTTTTATTTTTTTTTAGCGAATAGGCATTCTAAGGAATATACCTCCCAGGGATGGGCTTGGAATGCACAGCCAGCACTGGTTAGCTTGAGCTTAACAGGAGATGGGCACAGTCTCCCTATGTTCATCCTGTTCTCAGTGTTTTTCCAGCTTGAAATAAAATGTCTTTGGCATTGAAGCTGTGTTCCAGTGCAATTCATCCTTTGAATCCCACCTCACATCCGATTCAGAGCTTCCTCTGGCTGCCCCTGCGAAATTTCACCCAGCAGACAGGCACAATCGCCAAACAGAAATGTTTTACTGCTCAGCGTCGGCTTGGCGGGGATCGGATGGGAGCTCTCACTCCGAAACGCATCCTCTAGGAAACAAGAGCTCCTCTCTGCTGGGGGAGGCAGGTCGAGTCGGGACATTTACACCACGCTGTAAATCCTGCTGTCTTTCCTCCTCATTTCAAGGTGAATAATTTAAGAAGTGCCATCACACCAGGGAATGCCTTTCTACAGTGTACTTGTGACCTTCCCAACGCCTTTCCAAAGCTAACCATGGTGAAGAGGTGGCTGTAACTGCAGCAGGGCGACTGCAAAGCCCCAGAAGGTCTCTCTTCATCCCCGATTCCTCCATGGCTTGATTTAGGTATCTATGTTTTAATTAAAAAAAAAACAAAATTCCCCAACGGCTGTGTGGAAGCTGGGTGTGATGGTATAACTCACATTTCCCTCAAGTGAAGAACCTGGTGGAGAAACCTGATCAGAGGAGACAGAGCACCGGCAGCCTCTGAGCGGCACCTCTGCGGCTCCACAGAGCCCGTTTGGGTCCCATCCTGCCCTCAGGCTGTTTGCACAAGAGGTGTCCAGCAGCTCCTCTCGCACAGGACACCCCCAAAGCCCTGCTGCAGCCCTTCAAGGCCAATGTCCCCCAGCCATCATCTTGGGGTGGAGTGGCGTGGGTTGGGGACGAGCCCTAGTGCACCAGCACAGCAGTTCCTATTCCGCCCCTGATACCTCCCAAAAAATAGTGTCAGGATGCAGGCAGTTGGCCGAGATGCCTTTAGGACTCAGCATGGAAATCAAACCAGTTTCCTACTGGTTAGAGTTGGCCCTTACGCCTAGGAATCTTCTCCTCCTCCAGAAGACCGCGAATGTGCTCAGCAGCAATCACTTCAGCAACGGCTGTGAGTGTTTTATTTCATATTTCCCTTGACAACACTGGCACTCTTTAACAAGAGATATCTCTTTACTTCTTGGAGACACTTTTAGTGTCTTTGGCTAGGAAGCGAAGTAGAGATAGGACATTGATTTGTGTTCTGCTTCCTCCTCGGATTTGTCTTCACTACTCTTAGGAAGAACTTATCTGACCTTGGCGTTTTAATTTTTCTTATCTTTTTTGATCTCTTCTGTGTCTTTGACCCGAAATGCCTGGTTACAGAATAACTAAACATTCAGGGTTGATTTTTTTTTTCCATGTACAAAAGTAGAGTTCAAATGCAGCAGGAACCCATGATTTCTGATTTTTTGTGTGTGTGTGAAACAATCAGATTGCTTCTTTCATTCTACTGGAAAAAAATAACACTGACATAAATCTTCAGTTAAAATTCATGTACACTGTCCAAGGCAAAATACTAAATAATAGCTGTAATCCACTCGAACTGTGTGCTTGTATCAGAGCTGAGGATGAATCACTTGGGAGCAAGTACACTGGAATGAATTTAAGTCCACTTCATCAACTCACTGCAAACAAAACATTAATTAATTCATGTGTAAGTCTGGCAAAACCTCAGCAGGGAGTTTCAGGAGCCTTAGCTCCTGGCAGAACTGAGAATCCATCTTCAGTCCCCTGGCGAGCAGCAGGTGAAGCTCCGCACACAGCGCAGATGTGTCGCTGACATACTTCATGCTTCTTGTGCCAGGATCCGATACCTGGAAAATAACACCGAGCAGCAGCTGGATGCCAGGTTCGAATTCCCAGGTTTCGGGTGACATTTGAGCCATCCAAACATGCTTGATTTTCTGAAGTGCTGGTGATAAATCCAGGGTTTCACCCAACGCCTCAGAGAGCTGGTATTCTCCTGCACGACACAGGATGTCTCCTTCCAGCCTGTCTTCCAGCAATTGCGCTGCCTTCTTCTGGAAACCATGAGTATTTTTCAGCATCCGAGATATTATGTGGTCAAATTTTTTCAGCATCTGAGATAAGCGGTCAAATTACATGCTGTGAGGAACACTGCTTCCTCTCTTTTTGGGGCCTTAAATGCCCGTAACCACTTAATTATTGTGCAATGACTAACTGTTCCCTGTTTACCAGCTCCACACCATTTATGATAAGACAGACCGCTCGCCTGTCCTGCTTCCCCCACCCGCGTTCCAAGACGACCTATGCTGGTTGCTTTAACCTCTTCTCAAGCAGAAGCCATTCTCTCATCCTTGTTACCCTCTTGTTTACCTTTGATTTTTTTACCAGATCCTTTCATCTATGCACCCTGGGACGAGGCGGTTGGAAGTCCTGCATGTGACTAAACTGAGGGTTTTCATGAGGCTCTCTAAGTAATAAAGTTTTCTGGAATAATTTATTTTCATGTCTGATTCTCAACTAGGAAATTACCTCAGTATTTAGCAGCCTATTCTCCTTTTCTCAGGGCAGAGGAATACAGGCACCTCAGTTAGGAGGGCTTTTGACTCTTTTTTTTACTGGCAACAGCACTTCTCATTAGTTTTCCTTCGTTTCTTCATGCATCGTCCACATCTGGGAGAAGAAAGCCGCAACGATGAGCAAAACAGACGTGAAAAAGGCAACGAGTCTGCACAGCGCCGCTCACCACAGCACAAAATTTCGCTTTCCTTAGTGATCTGTCCCTCGTGCATCCATCCAACATAAAATTCTGTCATCCAATTTCGTAGTCATTTACATGTTTTCACTGGCATGTAGGAAATGTTTCCAGATTCTCACATTGCGTGTTTTAGAAACTCCTTAAGACTGCAGGACGTACTGTGAGTTAAATGCACAGGGAATTTGTGTTATGTAATTTACACTAAATGAAAAGCTACACAAACAAACCATCTTCCCATGGGGGAAAAGAATGTTTTTAGTACAGTGATAAAATATTTTTATCCTTATGCTATGGGAGAAGATAGTGCAGTGGTTATTCTGACCCCAGAGTTTACAAGAAAACATTTTTTGAACTATAATCACAGTTAAAACAAGGCTGTCCACAGAGGCAGGCACAGAAATAAGTTTATTGAACACTGCACTGGAGCCAGCAGAATATCAGTGGCTGTGGTGTCAACACCCCTTTGCGCCCCTGACATTTTTCCGCTTTATCTGTGCACTGAGGCAGAGTGGCCAATTTACGGTCATGAGGGCCAGGGTCACGGCTCCACCGCCACGGGAGACGCTCGCTCGGGCAGCACCGAGGCTGTGGAAAGACAAACCAGGGCTGGAGGCCTCGCTCGGGGTGCGCTGCCGAGACCGGGGCCTGGCTCCGCTCCCCGAGACCGCTCGCCCTTCCCTCGGTATGGTGCTACCGCCTCGGGCTGCCCTAAAACGCAGCTCGGCCCCTGAGGGAGCCCAGCTCCCACCAAACCCTACCCGCTGCCCCCGCCGCCCCGCACCAAGATGGCGGCGCCGCCTCAGCCCCGGGGGCGGGAGTGCGACCTCCCTCGCTCCACCCCGAGGCGGGCTGTGCGTGCGTGCGTGCTGCGTCATCGGGGAGCGCCGGAAGCGCCGCGATGAGGGGCCGGTTGCTGCGCGCCTGGCGCGAGGGGGTGAAGGCGGCGCGCGGGGCGGCAGGGCGGGCAGGGGCGCCGCCATGGCGGGTGCTGTTCTTCGGCACCGACCGCTTCGCCGTCACCGCCCTGAGGGCCCTGCAGGCGGCCAGGTACCGCCCGCTGGCGGGGGGACGGGACAAGGGGACCGGGGCCTGCGGGGAGGGGACCGGGGCCTGCAGGGAGGGGGCCGGGCCCAGGCCCATGAGGGGAAGGGGGGAGAGGAATGGAGACTGAGGGATTAGGAACAGAGGAGGGACGGGAGGGGCTGTGGAGGGAGGGCTGGGCACCGACAGATAGGGGATGAGGGCCGTTGATGGGGTTCGGGGGCCTTTGGGGGATGAATTGGGGTTTGGCGTAGGCAGATTGAGCTGGTTATTAGGGCTCCCCATAGGGCTAAGGTGAGGAATGGGTAGCATATGGAGTTTGAAATAGGGGTTATGAGGGAAGTGATTCGTATAATGCCGTATCCCCCTAGTTTTAAGAGGAGGGCAGCGAGTAGCATGGATCCTGCGATGGGGGCTTC
>VZTO01025843.1:331449-346378 GCA_013400615.1 Syrrhaptes paradoxus
GCTGGAGGTGGTGACCCTGCCGTCCCGCCTGCCTGGGGAGCTGCCTGTCAGGAGCTGTGCCCGGGAGCTCCAGCTGCCTGTTCACGAGTGGCCGCACACAGGACCCGTGGGGCAGTTTGATGTGGGTGTGGTGGCATCGTTTGGACGTCTCCTAAGTGAGGACCTTATTGTGCAGTTCCCATAGTGAGTTGACAGGATATCTATTGCTGCTTCGTTAGCAAAGTTGGACTGTTTTTGAGTCACCACCTGGGACTTGTAGCAAATTAGGTCAACTTCTGTCCTGAGTTCAACTACTTAGCCTGAGCCCTGCTTCTGTCGTCGTGAGGTTCGCTGTTGTTCTTTAACACGTTGATCTAGAGCCATGCAAATGTTCATCGTGTGTGTTTACCTTTATTCCTCTCATCTCCCTTTCTGTGTTCACTGAGAAACTGAAGTTTATGTAGTGTGGATTTTCCTTTGAATGTGTATTTAAACTGGTAACACTTCAGAAAGTCTGAGGAGTTAATTCTTAAAGTAGTTTCAGTGTAATAAATGTTGCACACCCATTTACGTATGGGTTCAGCTTCAGGTACTGTTCCTGTTCTAACTTGAAAGTATTTCAATTCAGTGGCATCCTGAACGTCCATCCCAGCTGTCTCCCCCGATGGCGTGGTCCTGCACCAATAATCCACACAGTGCTTCATGGCGATAAAGTGACTGGGGTGACAATTATGGAAATAAGACCAAAAAGGTAGGTTAGATGTGCTTCCCAAAACAGCTTGCTGCTTCTGTTGCCTCTTAGGACTTTAAATCGCCTCTTAAATCATGATTTAAATCATTCTATGTAATCAATATTTTTTTTAATATACCTGTGTGTATTAAAATTTTAAATTAAATTAAAAATATTAAAATTTGAAACACTTAGAAACTTCCATCTGGCCGTATGAGACTTGCCACAAATACAGTATTTTGGTGAGTGTGTAATTTGCACCCTAGACTCTAGGCCTGTTCTCTGATTCTCAGCATTATTATAGGGAGCAGACAGAGAATAAAGAGTCACACAGCTAGATGGATAGGCTTGGTGTGACGTGACAGAACAGATCTGGCTTTCAGACCTCAGAGTTGCCTGTTACCTCCTGTAAGCGAAATGGAGGACAAGAGGGATGAGGCAGAGAGTCTATGTTTTAGTTTCAGCACAAACTCTGGCTTAAAAGGCTTTTGAAAGCACGTTATCATAGTTATCTTTTCTTTCTTAGATGCCTGTCTGATAACAGATCTCAGGAAAGTGCAAGACAAACTTGTTCTGAATATTTCGGGTTCTTTCTTCTAAGATACCACGCTTCTGAAGTGTAAATTTGCGTTCATATCAACCTCAGCTTGCTGAGCTGATTCTTGCTCGCCAAGATATATCTGATATTTTCCCCGTGTTGTCTTGTGAACCAAACATTATTTAATAATGTGTGAAAAATAAAGTTTTAAAGGCAAAAAAGGGTAATTGGTAACTCAATTCATGTATTGAATGTGGACTTTTGAACTGCTAATTTAGTTATTGCTTCTCCTCCAGTAAGCCTGCGTGTTTTCTGCTTTATAGGTTTGATGTGGGTCCAATTGTTAAGCAAGAAGAGTTTGCTGTTCCTCCCCGCTGCACCGCAAGGGAGCTGGAAGTGATGTTATCGGAGATGGGTGCAAACATGGTAAAGTCACGCAAGCGGGTGTCACTTCTGATTAGTACCTTGCTTTTCACGTGTATACACAGAATTATTTTTAATCTTGTTCTGCTTCTATTCAGTGAAGAACTCAAGTGCTTTGTATGGAAACAGTGCAGTTTTTCTGTCATTGAAGTGAATAGCTGCTTTTTCATCTTGATAATCAGCTTTTGATCTCTTCTAGGATTAGTATCAGAGAGGAGATAATCCATAAAAGAATACTTGGGGGTTTTTATTGGGATTCAGTGGGAAGGATACCTTTAGTGTGTTTGTATGATAAAAGTCTTCTGAATATACTGACCCAGTTTTCTAAAAGCTCACAAGGAAGTTTTGCTGATGAAGAATTAAGTACTATATTTGTATGCCTTGTATTTGATGTTACTCTTAATATAATCTATTTAGTTTTGCTAATCCTCTGTACAAAATTTAATTTTGCAGCTGATATCAGTTTTGAGAAACTTGCCTGAAAGTTTAATAAATAAAAAAGAGCAACCAAAAGAAGGTGTAACGTTTGGTAGGTACACATCAGATTTAATGCAACTTTTTCATTTTTTTCTAAAATGAAAAAAACCTAAGTTTTTTCCTACTGTGCTGGGTTATAGGGTTTTTTTAGATACATTTCTCAACGTGGTCTTTTCACTGCCTTCTCTGTCTCAAAAAAAGTCATACAGGGGAAAATTGCTTCAGAATTCTTCTTCAGACTTAGTACGTTAGTGGTTTTTTTTTTCCAACTGCCTGTGCAATATAAAAATCACTTATGTCAGAAAATCTGAGGGAGTCTGTTACTCTTCATGGTTGTAATGCAGACAAAAGCGTTACAGTTGTGCTGGTAAATCTGTGTTATCAGTTTGCAGTGCAGTGGGTAAATAAAAGAAGAACTGAGAATAAAATATAAATAATCCAAATTGAGGTTTTTACAAAATCTTTTCTCCAGTTGTTGTCTAAGGTACCTGTGGCTAGACAGTAAACCTGCCATTGGCCAGGATAAAATTGGGTTTAAAATAGATCTTTATTTTGTTTTGCATCTTTTTGCAAATATGAAGTCTTCTAATTTCCTTTTTTCCCCTTAGCTCCTAAAATATCTGTAGCTAAGAGTTGTATAAAATGGGAAGAGCAAACGGCTGCGCAAATAATTCAACTGCATCGGGCAATAGGAAGTATGGTAAGACAGTGGATTTTTTTTACCCTTTTTGTCCTCTAGCATGTCTGAGTTTGCTGTAGATCTTTTAACTATTGACTAAAACTCACATGTAGTTATTTTAGCCCCTAAAACCTCACATGTGTTTTAAAATCCTAGCATAGTTTAGCATTAGTGTGGAGTTTTTTTTTCATGAACTTGATCTCAAGTGTGAAATCCGTTCAATAATTTTGTGTAGTTTCCTTACCTCGGATCTGTTTGAGAGGGTTTCAGAACCCTATAATGACATCTGTACGTGGCAGGTAGCCAGATGCTTAACTCATTACTGCACACGCTAATTGTTTGCTTGTCAATGAGATGAGGAGGAACAAGGAAAACACGTTTAATAAGGAAAGTCTCTTATCTGGACATATACCTAAATTACCCCCCTAATGTTGTTATCCCAGGTGTCTTGCATAAGAAAAAAAAAAACTAGGCAGTTGCCTGGAAATTGTGAAAATATTGTCAATGTGTTATCTGCTTCTGTTTCCAGTTTCCTTTGCAGACGCTCTGGAAGGGTACTACTGTTAAACTTCTGGATTTTGTGGAAGTGGATAATATCCCTGGTTTTCCTGGTATTTACTTTTAAATTAAATTTTCCTGTCTTTTCAAACACTGACTTGGTATTGCTACACAGTTGTACTAAACACTAGCTCTAAGTGCTGATTCCTGAAGCTCTGGTAGAACTAAATCAGTGTCGTATATGTTCAGAGGGCAGGAAGTTTTTGTGCCCAAAGACGAGCATAAAATGGGTTTTAAGGACATTTGTGATGTTGTTGAGCGAGCAGCACATATAGTCTTATGGATCCTGGGACTGGAAGATTTTAATCTAATAATTAGGAGGTCCTCTTTTAATGCTGTTGTTTGGGGATTTCTCGCGAGGAAAGCTGTCCTTGTGTACTGTCACTTAAAGCATTTTCTGTAGCGGTCTGTGAGTCTGAGAGCCCCGTGGGCCGAGTGGTGTGCCCCAGCACGCAGGGCTTAACGGCTGTTCATGGATCAGACGGAGCAGTGCTGGAGAGTGACTGTTCTGATTCTATCCTGCTCTTTTGGGTAAAATAAACCAGAAGAGAATAAAATATTTTTGAGCAAAATAGTGACTCGAGATGATTATTGTGCTTTAGAGAGGTGTGTTTCAAACTTTTTTTACTTGTTTGCATAAAAATGCAAGGCAGTCTTGCTTTGTTTTTTAGCTGAAGTATTAAATGACCCTGGAGCTGTTCCTGGTTCAGTACTGTACCATAAAGTGTCCCAAACGCTGATGGCTCGTTGCAAGGTAGGTTTTTGCCGTTTGTTTTATATTCACCGACCTAAAGATGAAGTGTTTGGTATTTGTGTTACATAACTTCTGTTTAAACTTTCTGTTGTTATTCACTGAGCTAGTTTAGATTGCATCAGTCTTTTTATTTGATACTTGAAGAACTTTTAATTTCTACTAACAGGCTTTTCACTTGCAAGTGAGAATTTGACTTGTAATGTAAACATGATGACATTAAATAAAATGTATTCTGTAAGCCAGCCTAGGGAGAGCTAAAGATAACGTTAAAGCATGGAAGAACTTACTGCCATTTTTTTGGTTTTATTTTTAGGAAGGCTGGGTTGGAATCAAAACAGTCGTATTAAAGAAGAAGCTTACAGCAGTTGACTTCTACAATGGATATATGCACTCTTGGTTCCAGCAGGACTCAGGAACTGTTCATGAGGAATGCAGATTTCAAACACTCAAACTTAGCACGACAAAAAAGACTCTGAAAGAGAGGGAAATATTGGCACAGGATATAAAACAATAGATGTATTGTAAAATATGGAAGAAGATGTCTGTAAGTTAATAGTAATATAAAGTATTTCAGTGCCCGCCTAGAACATTCAACTTATTTAAGGCTTTTCCTCCCAAAGTGTTTGTTCTTGCTGTCATCTGCCTGTTTTCATCGTGGGTTCCTGATGATACTCATTTATCTTTCCCCGCCATCAAGGAAGAGAACCTCTGTGAATGCCAAAGATGGTGGATAAATCCCTGTTTCCACTGTTGAGTAATAAATTTATTTTTATACAATGTTTTCAGTTTCATTTTGAGGGGTTTCGATATAATTTTCTTCACACATAAGTTGTGCACAGTTACTTTAATCTGGAAGTATTAAAATCCCATGCTTCTCTGCAATTCAGAGTTTAGTGTTAGTCTTACTAGAGTTAGTAAGACCCTCAGATTGTCTGGTTATATTTTCTTGCAGATGCCTAAACTTCCTTTGTATCCCTACAGTGAGATGAGTAACTTAAACCTTAGCTGAAATGTCTAGAGATTCTTTTTCTGTGCATGATAGTCTTCTTGCAGAGTCAGCTACACTTAACACAGAGCATCTGTTGTTTCTCAACTGGAGTTTGATGCCACATCTTTATCTAATCCTGTACCTGGAGCTGTGCGCGGTTGCTCGTACGCCTTTGTGGGGTTGTTTGCAGGCGGGGTTTTCTGAGCAGTCTGATGTGTAATTGTTGCCAGCTCCCTGCTTATTCTCTTTGTGGAGTCTCAGGTGTCTACTTCCAGTGTGCTGGAATTGAGTTTCAATACATCTTCAATTTAGAAAGGGAATAAACAGAATATTCCTAATCTCTTCTAATCTGAGATCTCCTCTTCCAGTTCTCTTAGGACCGTCGTGTTGTTTATTTGGGCCCGTTGATTTTGAAAATGCTGTGAGTAGTCGGTACCGTTTAATGTCATCCGTGAATGCCAGCTGATAGTTTTTGGTCACCTGCATGTCATGTGAGCACATCATTTTGTTTCCTTTTAGATTCAGAAAAGAAAAATCTACTGTGTGTATTTGCTTTTCAATCCAAGTGACTTGTTTTAATCTCATTGATTTTTTTCCTAATCTATAAACGTGTCAGTCACTGTGTTCAGGAGATATTTTTCTTTGATATCTTTAGCTTTTTCTTACCTTCCCTATTTAATCGTATCGATTGCCATCTCTTCCTTCTTTTTTTTTGTTTTCGTATCCTAGAATATACCCCACTTAATATTTGTGTGTCATCCATCCAGAAAATCCATGTTCTACTGCTGTACTTTCTCTCCCATGAGAGGTTTTTACCTGATGGAAAGTTTTTAATTTTTCCTGGCACGGATAAGAAGGAGCATTTCATGTGAAGAACCCCAAAACTGATGATTCTCTTACTTTCTTGTCTTAGAAGTACGTAGCACTGTGAAGATAACAGCAAAACAAAGATTGGTGAGATCTTAGGAGCTGCTCTAGTGTTGTTTGCTCAATTTATTCTGAGGTGCAGCAGTATTTTTCTGAATGCTACTGAAGCAAAAGCAGAGCCACTGGAGCTATTCAGACTCGGGGAGGCACTGTTCTGTTAGCTTCATATTCACAGCATAATTGCTGAAATTTTGGAAGCCTCAAAGGGAAGAAAAGAACTGTGGGAGTCATGTAGGGTTGGTATTACCATGGTTCCATTTTGCTTATGCCCATCCTCTTCCGCATGTCCTTTTGGCTCTTCAGACTTTTCATTTCATTCGTGTCCTTTCAAGCGGTCATGTCTGTAACGTAGAGCTCAGGTCAGGCGTTGAATTCATGAGACTCACATCCAGGTGACAGGAGCTTGACATGCTTGAGTGTGACTCACTGAATGAAAGTAACTAATCTAGAAAAATGTGTTATATAACATGGTTTGAAATGTTTCTGAAGAACCGTCTGTTAAAGCAGATGCTGCAGTATTTTTTCTTTAATTGCCATCGGTCCAACAATTAATCTGCCTCTGACAGGTTTTCCGGAACACGTAATCCTCCAAGAAATCCAAGCCTGTGAATCAAAAGCTGGAAACAACATTAAGGTGGAAGTCAAGCTCTTGTGAAGAATTCCTCTTGTCTTTGACTGCAGACTGAAGGGTGCAATTTGTGCTGCAGAAGTTATAAAACCGGCAAGTTTGTTTCCAAGCAAATTATGTATTTTTGTGCTTTGCTCCCACCTACTACTTGCAAGTAAAGGTTGTGCAGTCATTTTGCTTTTACTCTGTTCAGTCTCTGAAAGGTTAGTTATCACCTTCTGCCGCTCGAAGAGATGGTGGGTGGGATTTTTGTGGGGTTGGTGGGTGGGTTTGGGTTTTTTTCTGGGTTTTGTTACATCATTGATTTCAGCTGTGTGGCTGCTTGCCTTGTGTTTTCCCTGCTGGAGCTTCTGGGATTCTTTCATCAGTGGTTTTTAAAGAACACTCATAGGCACCATTGGAATTCAAATATTAAATATTTGCTGAGGATAAGAAAATTTTCTTTAAAGCACCTTCCCCATGGATAGTGAGGTTTTTGACACTGATCAGCTGCCTCAGGCATGGACTGTATCAGAAGTTGAATTAGCAGACAAGTGAGTATACAAAAAAAAGAAAAAAATCCAAAAACCCAACACCACAATTTATAGAAAATTTTAAGCACAAATGATAAAGCATTTTAGACTTATGAAAAGTAAAATATTTTATGTATCTGTTAGCATGGGTGGACCCAACTTTTCTGATGTACGAGGTCCCCAGGCACTGGGATGGGAATTGTGGCTCATTACGACCTGAGCAAACTGAACGGTGAGATGTGACTCCCCCAGAGAAAATACAGTGTCAAAAGTTTAGGCAAGTTAAAGTTAGACGTTTTTAGATGACCAAACTGTTAAATCAACTGCTTTGTTACTATAAATTATTTTTGAGGACAGTTCTTGTAACTTTTTTGCTTTATTTGAACCTGCTCTGACACTATGAAGTTGATAGCAAAGAAGAACTATGTCTCTGTCCTTGGCATCTCCCAAATGACACGGAGCAAAGCGGTGTTAGATGTTGGCATCGGAGAGAACCGGTAAGGCAGTCTGTGCATCTCTCGCTGACAGTTTTACATTGCGCCTTGTGTGAGATCCGCTGCTGTTAGTCCTTACCGGCAGGTCGCAATTTCAGTTCTAACTAAAGCATAAAGCCACAGCGAAGAGTTTCCTGGCATCTTTGGGGGAGTTTGAGGTGGCATGCACTCATAAACCCTGCAGATGGTGCTCGCTGCATCTCTTTTAGGGGAAAACCAAGGTCAGCGGCACAGAGACAGGGAAAATCTGGTATGGAATATCTTCAGTTGTTTAATACCAAATAATGTCTAAACCAGATTGTAGGATACTTGTAACTTAATCTTTTGATCTGTGTGGAGTTTGCTTTACGGCTTCTCAGAATTTCTTTCTGTGTAAGAGGTTATCAAAGCTTAGTTCTTTGTTGGTTGACAGTTGATGTCCTAGCTCTGAATAAGCACAGCATCACCCCAGTGGTTTTATGGAGGAAAAGAGGATAAGATTAATTTATTTTTTTTTATGGAGGGAATCTTTGGCATGCTATTTTTGACATGGTAGAGAAGCTTTAAAGGGAATTGGTGTTCCCCAGGCAGCTGTTAGCCAAAATGTCTCTTTGGAAACTTTGCTTTCACCTAGCTCTGTAGGGATTTAACTTGGTAGGCAATGAAAATCTGATTATTTTTTACAGAACAGACAAAACAAAAACGGGGCATTCACTGATGAGGTGTGGAATAGCATGTCAGGGTTGACTCTGGAACATCAACATGGTGATTCAAGCCCCAGTACCACTGCTGAGGTCAAGTACAGCCACCCCAGCAATTGGAAAGGGATAGTAGCAAAATAAAACAGCTGTCCTCCCCTCGGGTGAGAGAGGGAGAGCAGCTGAGGTGTTCGTAGACCCAGCATCCGCTACAGCGCCATTTAAGGTCACTGAAGCCAAATTACTGGTAGAACTGCAGAACGTTTGGGCACCAGAAGGCCTCTGGTGTTGGATAAGGATGATTCCATCTTGGATTTCAAATAAATGTTAGAGGGAGTGATATTTCCTAGGATGCTGGTGGCTCGCAGTTAGATGCATCTGTTTCATGGTCTGAAACCTTGCTAATCCCTCTGCTTCCCAGGAAACCTCTTTATTCCTGTATTTTGCTGAATAAATTACAAATAAACAAAAAGTGTGAGTAATCACAGGCGTCCTTGAATCTTTTTTAAAAGTTGATTGCAAAATCCCGGAATAATTTGAAGGTTGAGACTAGACAAGAATATCTCTCCTTTTGTTTATCCTGACTTCTGGCGGCCTGATAGCTTCTGGGAAGTGATATTTTTTTTCCCCCTTTCTTAAAAACAGGAGGAGGGATAGGTCACCACATTTATCTCTGGGTTGGAAAGCAAGTGACTTTGATGGAAGATGCTTTGCCACTAGCCACAAACCTGCCGACGTTGAGGAGCCAGGTCTCCTGCTTCTCAAGGTTGGTGGTCCGAAGGCTGAGTCCGAGGGAGGAGCTGAGTCACAGCCCTCCTGCATTCCTCCAGCTGATGCTCTCCTTTGATTTGTGGGAGTGTGGGTTAGGTTTCAGGTTGCCGAAAGGACATTGCTGTACACTGACCATAAATACAAGCTAGAGAAGTCAGAACTGACAGTGAACTAAAGCGTGAAACTCGTGTGAGTGGTGGATGCCAGGACCTGCTGGAGCTTTGCTCTTATGTAAACTTCCTTAATGTATATGGCTCATCAGTGATGATGAAGTGTTAGCACTGAGTGGTGCTTGTTGGGCCAAGGTTGTCTGTTGATAGAGCTTAAGCACTCGTGTTTGAAACCTCTCTGTCTTGCTCTGTATCCAGTGTACACTGCCAGCAGCCTCCTCCGAGAGCTCAGGGACTCAGTGAGCGCAGAGATTAGTTTGTTCCTCCAAGTCGGAGTTAAGCTGCAGTGGGGGACAGTTTGGGGAAACTTGGAGAGCTTCTGGCTGTTTCAGGCTGTAGGGCTTGAGCATTTAATTCCCGTTAAACAGCCATTTCTCCCCAAAAGGAAGAGCCCTGTGCTCTGCTGTGTTTGGCTCTGGCAAACCCCCACGCAGCCCAGGGACGAGATCCCCAGCCTGCTTTCATCCCTGGATCTCCTGGGCTGGTCTGTAGAAGTCATTTGTGTTACTTCACCCTCCAAGTGATGAAACTAAGTTTGAGATTTGGCTGTCTGTCTGCAGAGGAGGAGGGGAGCAGAGGGAAGAGACATTTCGCTGCGCGTCTGCAGCACGAGCCAAAAGCTCTGTGGGAAGGTCCGAGCTAATGCTCCCCACTGGCTGCCTTGGCCCCAGCTCACGCCAAGCCCTCGCAGCAGACTAGACACAAAAGAAAACACACAGAGTCTAAATTCATCGGTATGAAGAGGATGTGCCAGAGTATTCCACAGCTCTTCCCTTTTCTGCTTCTTTTTGATAACTGACAATTTGCATTAAAACATGTCATGTTAAGGGTTTTTTTTACCTTTTTAAGCATAATTCAGACTCACAGGCACTTGGACCTGCACAACTTTGCATTTAATGCCTGGGATACCCCAGAGAACCTGTTTTGAAGTTTGTTAAAGGCTGTTGAAAGATTCCCCATTCCCTTAACATGCTGTAGGTGAGACAACATAGACCTAGAACTGGCTTCGTACCCACAGGAGGGTATCGGGTAGGAGAGGGAAATCCACGCTTGAGCCTGTGTTTGAATTCCAGTTTTCATCCAGTAGCACTGCCCGCCTTTTTGTGATCTCTCAGTGGAAATTCCCATGTTGGAGGCTCTCTGGCTTGCCTGCAGCCCCAAAATTTATTGCCAGTGGTGTGTTTGGGGGTAAACACAGGATGTCTTCTGCACTGGTGAGGTCCTCAGCTCTGTGCTTGAAGCAGTGGGAGTTTGATAGGGCAACTTAACAGGTCACTTGGAGATGGTCTGACCCCTTCTGTGGCCATCTGTACCTTCAGCTAAGAGCAGCTTCTTGCCCAGCAGTGTCCTGCTTGCTGCTGCTGAATGTGGAGGGAAACCTTTCTCCTCATAGCTGCACCTCCCAGCCTTGCTCTTGTATCGCCTGGTTTCCCATTATCCTTAAAGCACAGGTTCCCAGCCCTCTTTCCCCCCATCTCTTCCTACTCTGGGATCCCTGCTGCTGTCTCCTTAGTTCATCCCTCACCCTGACCTGCTGCTCTGCTTCTCCCAGCTCTGCTGCTGCCTCTCCACATCTCGAGCTGGGGACAGATTCCCTGACCGCAGCATGCCGTGGCCAAGCCCTGGACCCAGGGGAGCACTGGCTGCCCACCAAACCCCTCCCCAGTACCCAGGGTGAGTCTTGCGTTGATAAAGCTGTGACCTGCTTGTGAACAGAAAGGTGACATTTTGCAGGTTATTTGGTCAAATCTACACGTGGTTTACTTGGGCAGGTCAAACATAAAAGCAACACAGTGCTGTCAAAGTTACAAAATGACTTTTTTTTTTTTTATTAACCTACCCTATCATAGAGCATGGATTTTCTTGTCAAATAACGCAAGAAGCAAGAGAAATCTGTAGGTTTATCCACGTGGAGCCTACAAATCCACATGGCTTCTCCGTGCTATCGAGCTTGTGAGTTTCTAGAAATGCAGCTGCCAGTAGTTTAGCTTGAATACAGTAACTCTAAAACAAGCTAGAAATAAATAAAATACTTACATTTCAAGTACAAAACCTTGCAGTTGAATTCAGTATGAGGAAATCAGTTTATTCCTTTTCATGTTACCAACTACTGTACAGGTACTTGGGCTGGCAAAGTCTGCAGGTGCAGAACAGAAGAATGTTTTATGTACATGACTTAAGTGAATTATGTGTTTAGTCTTCCCTTTAGGCTATCGTGTGAAGCTGTTTAATGTCAGGCAGAAAAAAGATTTTTATGGATGCATTTAAGAAGACATTGACCCACTACTGCTACTGGCCCCCAGTTTTTGCCTTATGTCTTTCCTTTCTGGTGAAAAAAAAAAAAAAAAAGGAAAAAAAAGTGCACCTTAATTATGTTTCAAAAATAATGACACCTACCAGCTTTGAATTAGGTTATTAGCAGGTAGATGTTACTTTCAAATTATATTGAATCAAGTGCGAGCAACTTTACCAAGGCTCCTGTACATGTCTAGTATCTGGAGGGACGTTGACCTCTCATCTGGATCCTGCTTTGGGTGATTTGACGGCTTGTCGGCTGCCTTTGGTATGCGGGGCTCTCCCCTGGCTGAACCAGTACGGGCTGCTGGCCCGAGTTCCTCTGAGACTGGAAGATGCTTTGCTCCGCTGCGCTCCTCTCTGAACAGGTGAAAGTCAACGCAACGCCGACGTTGCTCTTCATGGTTCTGGAGGTGCCATCGGACGTGCCATCGAAACACCTGCCCAGGGCGATTTCCTTGGCAATCCTCGGGTCTTGGTCAGTGACGGTGTAGATGCCGTAGTTGTGTCCCAGCGGGTCAAGAGGAGCCAGCATTGTGTACTCGCTGGAGTCGTTGTTTGTAGCCATGGGGAGATGGTTCACCAGGTACTCGTGGAGCATGCTGTTGACGCTCTCTCGGCGGCAGCTGCCTTGCGGGACCACTCTGACAAGCGTGCGGTCCACACGGTCTTGGTCGTAGAGCATACCGCTGCACTTGAACTCCAGGCAGGCTGCTGACACGTCCCGCTGTGTGGAGTCACGGATGCTGCGGACATCCCTGATGCCGTAGAGCTTGCCGATGGTACGGGGGTGTGTCCCACCCATGTTACGGGACCTTACGTTCACCTCTTGGGGTCCGTTTATTTTTACTTTAATGTAGCATGCCCTGAATTCCATGGGTTTGGGCCACCACGCCAGGTAGTCATCGGTCCAGCTCATGAGGTCATCTTCACTGAAGGGAACGGTGTTGTAGTCGTATCGATCTCCTTCTATCCTGTAAAACCTGAAGTGAGCAGCGCTTTGTGGAGCTTCCTCGCATTCTCTTAGGTTTTCGTAGGCGTAAATAGGGCCGTTGTTCTCTTCTGGGGAATTGGCGCTTGGCTTGGCCATGTTGATGCTGAACGCCGTTTTCTTAGTGCTGGAGTCCTCGTGGTCTGTTCTCCTGTAGTTGAGCTTGTTGAGGTATGGCTGTGGGACCCCAACAGCGTTAGGGTTGAGTTTGGGAGCAGAGGACACAGCTTCAAGCTCTTCACCCCCCATGCTCGCCAAGATATAAGCTGCATAGGCCTCGGGGTTTTGCTCGTCGCAGAAGGCGGGCACGCAAGCGCCGTTGGGACCAGTCACCACGCTGTCGAAACGGCCCCATGCTCTGGGGTTGGAGGAGAACCCCGGTTCTGGCTCCGTGTTTATAATAGAAATCACAACCCCTTGGATCTGCTCACTTTGCAGAAATCTCTCGCTTCTGTACGCTCGGACTTTGACGTAGCACCGTCTGCTCTCTGGGACGTCCAGGTTGAAAAGCCGCCTTTCTTTGATCTCCATGTTCCCAACCAAAAAAGTTCTTTCCTCCCTTTTACGCCGTCTGCTTTTCTCAAGGTTGAAGTCCCCTTCTTCCTCCCATAATCCTGTCTCTGGGTTCAGTGACCAAAGCTTCATCTCTTGCAGGTGCTCTGGCATCCTGACCTGAGCAGCATCCAAATGAACTCTCACGTCCTCTGCGTTAAGAGACTCTGTGCCCTGTTCATCCGTGAAGTCCACGGAAAACATGCCGTAAGTGCGGAGTGGGAAGACGTCTCCTTCCTCGTCTACAAAGTTCAGGTCGCTTTGTGTCACAGGGGCCGTTGAGATGTTTCTTGGGTCCAGAAACGTCACGCTGGCTTTCACCTTGCCTCTGTAGGCTTCTCCATTTTTCCTATAAAATGTACCAGGAGGAATTTCTAATTCGGCGATCGGATCATCTTCTTCCATTTCTCCCAAAGAAATCACGTTGGTTTCGGCGGAGTCCAGCATAACAGGGGGTTTCTTTCTCAGTAGCTTGATCTCGTGAAACACAGCACCTCCGTTTTCCTTGAAGGGCAGAACTTTTGTTGTGTTCACAAACTTCTGCAGCCGATCGACGAACGTTAGAACCAATCTCTCCGTGTCTGCTGGGACGTGGATGGAGAAGGTTCCCTTGTAGCCGGTCATACTCACTCTCTTATTCCCCATGTAGATATGGCCGAACCTCAGTGGTTCACCATTATCCGCCGCTGTGGCTCTGCCTCGAACTGTTATTTTGGTCTCGGTGCATTTCTTGCAGCCACATTCTACAACGACTTTAGTGGGGAGCGTGTACCCGTTGCAAGAGATGTCTCTGGTTTCCATCCTGGACACCCCGCAGCAGTAGGAGACGTTGTCCTTACACCGCAGTCCCTTATCCAGCTTCCCAACGCAGGTCTTCGCTGGGCACTTGCCCACGTCGTAGTAGAAGGAGTCGGTTGCTTTTTGGAAGCAGTCGTGTGGAAGTCGGATGAGGTGGCTTTGGGGTCGGGAGTCGCAGGGTGCCTCTTGCCTTCCTGTGGAACGGGATTTCTTAATGAGCAGCGTGAAATAATTGTACCGTCATTGCTACATGGTCTGAAACCCTCAGAGCTAAACATTGCTTCTAATACTAGGTTTTCCCAGCCGTAAACCAGATGTTTTGCAGGATTTGGGTTAGCTGAACCCATCTGGCCCCCGTTTTGGTGAAGCGGGTGCTCAGCTTTAACTGAAGGTACGTGATGAGGAGCAGCGTGTTTGCAGGACCATCCCAGCTCCTGCTCACCCAACCCACCCTCAGCTAGATGTTCTGCAGCTGCCTGGCTCTGGGCAGACCAAAACTGTGTCCCAGGATTTAAAAACAAAAACAAACCCACAGAAAAATTCACATCAGGCAGCAAGTACAGTGAAAAATCTGCTGAAGCCAGCAGATTGAGCTTGGCAGGTCACCTGCAACCCAGAGCTCCAGTTTGGAGAGAGCATCTGGTTCCTAACCAGCTCACGCAAGCGTGTCTGCTAACGGATGCAAGAAATAAAGCCCCAAATAGTTTTTCTTGTGACTTTTCTTTCCCCTGGTTTCTGTACCCTGCCACCTCCCCAGCTGTGCCTCTTGCACATTTTCTCTTACCTATCACAGCCAGCTTGGCAGACCGGGACTTCGCCGACCCCCCGGCGCTGCTGGCCTTGCAGAAATACTCTCCAGACTGGTCTCTGTTCAGGTTCTTCAGAATCAGGTTGTTTTTATATTTGTATAAGGAGGGATCCAGCAGTGAGCCGTTGTGATACCTGCCAGGAACAGGCGGGCAGCTCAGGGGACAGAGACAGACCTCCC
>VZTO01025844.1:5957-74237 GCA_013400615.1 Syrrhaptes paradoxus
AATTTGTTACTTATAGACCAGATCTGTGAGGTATGACATCCTGCACCATGACTGTCAGTCATCATGAAGTGTCACATGAAACTGTATGAAATGAATAATACACTGACTTTTGCCAAGGAGTTACATTAAAAATGACAGTGTTTGCTTTTACATTCTGTTACCCTTTCAGCAGAATAGGCCAAAGTAGGCTTTACTGAGAGTATGCTTCGTTTGCAAGCAAAAGCTGGATGTATCATCCCATGATTTGGTGTAGGTAAATGTGCTGTAATATGAAATCTTTTATACTATACTAACATAAACTATCTTTTGTAAAATGATTGCATGGTATAACATTTTTTTCTTATTCTATTAATACTAATTTTATATAAGTGGATATGTTAAAGGAGAGAGAGTTCATAAAGCTGTACAGTGAAGAGAGCAGCTTAAAACCTACCATATGTGAACAAGCAACTAATAAAGTTTTGAAATTATTAGAAATATTGCATTTAATGTAAAAATACAAATCCATGCTTTCTCAAGGTTTTTCTTCGCAGTACTTTATTAAAAAAAACCTCACAACCCCTCCAAAGAGGAAATAGTTCTAAATAAATAAAATGTAACTGTGGTGCTAATAACAGGGGTCGAGTTCTCTATTTTTGAGTCTGGAAAAAGGAAATACTGAATATTTTTTGTCAGCTGTGAGTTTGTATACACTATTGTTTGCCAACTGTGTTAGAAATGTACCAGCAGAATGGTGTCTCCACCCTACTAATTTTGTCATTTTAGATTTGGCAAAAAAACAGTTTCTCCTTTTTTTTTTTCTTTATCACATACATAAACATAACTCTGTTTAATTTATTTTTTTTTTTCTGGTAGCTTGGAGTCACTAATTTTGGCACAGTTTTAGGGTACAAATGCTTAACACACTGNATGTACCAGCAGAATGGTGTCTCCACCCTACTAATTTTGTCATTTTAGATTTGGCAAAAAAACAGCTTTTCCTTTTTTTTTTCTCTAGCACATACATAAACATAACTCTGTTTAATTTACTTTTTTTTTGCTGGTAGCTTGGAGTCACTAATTTTGGCACAGTTTTAGGGGACAAATGCTTAACACACTGCAATTACAGCTAAATTACAGCAATATTAAGACAGTGGAGATGAGTTGTTTCCATCTCCCTTTTGGTCTCTTCCCCCAATTTTTTAATAGTGTCCAAATTACCTAAGTTACAGTGTTTGAGATCTGCTTCTAAAGTTAGTTGCAGAAACAGCCCCTCTAAAGCAAGTAGCGCATAACGTAAACGGCTGAGCTCTCCAGGATGACACCCTTAGCTCCCAAGGAGGTCAGTCAGTTATGACTCAAGCTCATTAGACTGTCTGATGACTTGGCAGATGCCTTTTGGCTTTTAGGGTCTTAGATATCCCACCCTCTTGATAGCCATCTAAAAAGTAGTTTTTTGTGACATCAAAAAACAAACAATGTCTTTCTAGCACTTATTTATCTTCTTTTTTAGTGTCCCCTTGGTCCTGTTTGCCATGTATTTGTATGATAACTTAGACAATTCATTGGTGCTTCTGAATTCCAAATATAGCTTTGCTTTACGGCTTTGCAAAGGAAACAAAGACAAGCAAAAAAATTAACAGCTAGTAAGCTTACACAGAAGAGTTAAGAAGTAGAAAACATGGAAGCTGGGAGCTAGAAGAAAATCTAGTCCATATTCAGTTTCCCAAGTTTTGGGCTTGTAATTAGTTTTCATCCTTCAGTTGCACTTCATTACAATTGTGATATACCGATATATGGCCTAACAGTAATGAATAAATGAGAATTACAGTTTTTAGTAGCAAATATTCTGACAGTAGATAGTCACTCCATGAATCTTTGATGTTATTGTCATAGATTTTTGACATTACAAATTTTAGAGTGAAAGTTCTATTGTATTTGTTGCATTTGAAAAGCAAATTTGAAAAAGGTACTGTTGGGATAGATTAAAGTTTTACTTTTCTTCTGCTTGTGGATGGACTTAGTAGCAGAAAGCCTTACAATTAGATGTCTCTTTAGATGTTGTGTTTAAATCTCTGTACTGAGTGCTTCCGATTGCCTGGGAGATTTGAAGCTGCCTGATCTGGTCTTAAGGATGTGTTTATAAGATGTGGTTGCTGGCAAGATTTCCTCAGCATGACAAAATGAATAGCTGAAGTTGGAGTGTTTCTTGAGAACTATGTTTTGATTTTGTCTTGAATTCCAGCCATTGGTGTGCTGTAGAGAACATTAATACCGTTAATAACAATGCATAGAAAAAATAATAATTCAGGGGTGAAACCACTTTCTTTATGTTCATCAGTTGGGTGGGACTCAATTCCAGGGTGTGGTGCAGAGACTCCTGGATATTCACAAAGTAGCTTTCATTTCTGCTAGTGGGATTGGTTTAGACAACGTTACCCAGCTGGATAGATGCTTCAGCACAGAGAAGATGGAGTTAGATGTAGAGCCTGTAACTGAGCTTGATTTACAATCTGCTTGTCAGGATTTGCAAATAGGGCTGTACAAATTCCTGCACCAGATGGGTTGTGGTGTTTCCTGTCCCTACAGTTTTCCTTTGCAAACATGCTGTTGCAGTACTGAAACAGTATTTTTCCAATATTTGTATGATGAGTGTAGTTTTTATCTTATGCCATTTCTTTGTTATACTGTGATATTTAATGTGAATAAATCTTTTGAAATCCTCCTTGATTCACCTTTAAGGGAGGTCACTTTAGCATATCTTAACTGCTGCTTTGGGGGGGCTTTCATGTGTTCGTCAGTCATGAGAAAGCTTGACTTTGAAAGCACAGAGAGTTGTTCATTGTAAGTGTGTTGGTCTGAGGTGTAACGCTGCTCTGATGACTTTCCTCTGAAAGTACCTTCTTGTGTATGAAGGATAGGGGTAGGCTAGATGTGCTATAGGAACATCAGGGAAAGAATGTTGGTTAAGCTTCAACATGGTGTTCCTTTTAGAAAGGAAATTATAAAAATAAATTACCTATATACTCTTCATATATAGTCTACATTTCACTGAATAAAAATGTATTTTATTACCTGTGGAAGAATTATAGAAATTATTTAAGTACACATGCCTATGATTAGAAATCAGGTAATCAAATTACAGTATTTGGAAGAAAGAAAATTACAAAACTCTCACCTGTAAACGCAGCAAGATTTGGTAGTCCTGATATGTAAGGTGGGAATCCCTGGAGTTAGTCGTGTACGGAAGTACTGGCTTGTGGTAAGCAAAGAAAGCATTTACATTAATAACTTTTTTTGGAATAGAAGTTCTTATTACTTGAAAATATTCCAGAATTTGAGGGGGTGGGGGAAAGAACACGTTCATCATATTGTAAGTAAGAGCAGAATTTCAAAACTATTATCATAATTCAGTGTTGTGCTGCTTGCGATACTGATCCATTGCTGGCAGAATAATTAATATGAAAATTTAGGAAATTTGTAAGAAAATTTGCCACTACTATATGCATGAATTATACCCCAGTTAAACCTAGAACTTGAACAAACCTGCACTGTAGAGGTTTGATAAATATCTATATGTGTAGCTTGTCAGGACTATGCTGAAGTAGTCAGACCAAGCATTTAGACCTGTGCAAAACATGCTGCTTTTCTGGTGTATCTCTGTGTGCTCTTGCTGACATTCTTAAAAGAGGACAGCAAACTATTGAAGGGATAAAAAAAACCCAAACCATAGGTGATAGCAGCTATGGGTCACAATAAGTGTTTTTTCACTCTGCTAGATCTGCTGATGTAAATCAGCAAGTGAAGTTAGCGAGGAACTCAGCTTCAGTCTGTGTTTTTTGCTGCTCATATTCATGGACTTCTGTCTTATGGATATTTTGAAAGAAATAATGATCACACCATTTGGAAGAAAAGAATGTGGAAATATTGAGGCATCAGCTTTGTCTTGTGCCACTGGTATTGACTTTAAAATATTTCAAACCCAAGTTTTCTTAAACATCTATGGGGTTTTCTGGGTGTGGGTAATTTATAAATCCAGGTGAGCCCTGGGTGAACTCACTGTGTGATATCCTGAGAGCAGTCTAGCGGTGGCAGATGGTAAGATATGTGTGTGTTTTCTCCCTTCATGACTGATTTCCTGTGCTCTTTGACAGATTTTGCTGTTGCAGTCAGATTTTCGTTTATCAATTTGTGTTGCCACAGTTGCCTCCACCTTCCAAGTCTCCCTAAACTTTCTGTGCATCTTTTGTGGATCCTCCTCCAGCTGCGGCTCTTACTTTTTGATCTGTTGTCAGTGCCAATTAGTGTGCTGATGATGGGTTCCCGCACATCTCTGGGCTGCCCTGTAGTTATCAGTGTGCTACTGATTAGTTTTCTTTGCCCAAGCATTGGCATCCCATGCCTGAGGAATAGGTAAAGTATTGAAAGGATGAGTGCCTTGCTCTACTGGGAATTCTGGCAGTTCTACCTTTGACATCCATGGTGCTTGGATTTTACTCTTTTTTGATCTTTTTGCTAAATCTGGATGCCACCTGGCTAGGTCTGTATTATACCAATTCTTTTTATTATATAAGTTTAATAAATATGAGCTGTGTCCCTCTTTTGTTGTATTTTTTCAGATCATTAAAATTAAAAGGTTTTGACCTGAATTTCTCAATGAGCACGACTCGCCTGTCTCCTTAACAATATATCTTTCTGTGTATAATAAATGTGAAATCGCAAAATAGTTAAATGAAAAATAAAAGAAATGGGAAAAATATGAGTGTCACTTAAGACCTGGAGGATTCTTAAATTCTGAAACAGTTTTGGGTCAGAAAGTGGGAAGACGGCAATCCTTGGTGGTTAATAGCATGTGCCCAGCTGCCTGCGTGAAGCAGTGCCGGCAGTGGGCTGGCAGCACTTGTCCTGTCTCCACTGACCCTGCTAAGAGCAGTTTTCAGGGAAGATCGTTGAAATAAAAATCTCAGCATGGGAGCACTGCAAATTCAGACAACCCATTTATTTGCTGACTGATATCTGAAAATATTTTTTGAGTAGGTTTTTTGGTCATCTTGGTGTTGTACGTACAACAGCAATTTAATGTTGTTACCTCTATGCTTTCTTCCTAAAACAGCCAGTACTGGCCACTTGAGGAATGTAATGCTTTTGGATATAGGCCGTGAAACTGTTGTAAATTTACAAGATTTTACTTATTTTTTAAAATAAATTTACTTTAAAAATTCTAAAATAAGCTACTGTAGGTTCCAGATCTTCTGTCTAGACCTGTTTTCCATAGCTGTCCCTTCTGCCAGTGATTTATGATGACTATGTAGTCCACTTCTCTGTGATTTCAGATGTTCTTCATTGTATGACATACATTTGCAGAGCTAACCACTCCACTGTTTTGATGTGGTAGAATTTCTGTATGGAATTTCAAATGGTAAGAGTAATTAAATTTGATATTAGCATTGGCCGCTCAATTTTTACACTGTTTTCTCTGAAAAGTTAAAATAATTTTCTGCCTATTTTTCAGTAAATTGCTCATTTTTTCAGCCTCTAGTAGAGGACACTACAGCACTAACCTGTGTCGTGGGGCCAGATACAGTCAGAATATTTAATGTGGCCCCTAACCTTAGCTTTTGTAGAGAGCCCCCAGTATGCGTGTCTGTAGATAGGTACCAAGTACAAGTCTGGTAGCTCAGTGTTGTGCAACGTGTGTCTGGTTGTATGATAGTTTGCTATGTGGCCTTTTACTCACTCCAGGAGCAAGACTGTTATGGCTTACCCTAACAAGCAGGTGGAACATCCTTGCTTGTAAGACTTTTTTTTGTTTTTTAAATGAATCTTACCGTTGGCTAAATCTCCTCCAAACTGATACAAACGCATCTCTCTAGAGGAATTTTCTCATAAACAGGAACTTGTATTTAGCTAGCATACGGGAGCAACTTTAACTTGAATGTGGAAGTACAAATGCACAAATCAAATATCTGAAAAAGTCCCTTTAATAATAGGAGACAAAGGCAGAAAAATATTTTCCAAAGCAAACTAATTGCAGACAGAGTATCTGTTCTTTATACAGCAGGGTAGATACCAGTAGCGAAAGAGAATGCCATCTCTAGTGTAATTTATGGAGAATTGAGAAGTCTTCCTTGTCCACTTCATTGCTGGAGTTCTGCCATACCAAAGATATATTATCCTCCAGTTACAGTATTCCTCCTCCAAAAGGCTTTATAATCACATGCAAATAAGGGATCTTGCACAGAAAGTTCAAAACAAAACAGAAAATCCAGAGAAATCCCTCCTAGAGCTTCAGAGCAGAAAGTGCAACTGAGCAAGAATTTCAAAGCAAGAAGTCATCTGTGGGCAAGATTTCCTTCTTGCTGCTTCTTGCTCTGCTGTTGCTCATCTTGCATGTCTTTCTGTGAATGGCACAGTTCCAAGATAAGAGGGAAAGCAGTCCCATGCCAGTTCAAACTGGGGGGTAAGCTGCCAGTTTGAACGCTTCCTGCCTGAGCACAACTTGGTATGTTGTCCCCTTTTTCCTGGGTAAATTATTTCATCTCATGTCTTTTGTATGAAAGTTAATTGGAGGTCTCCTGTGTTTCTCCTCTGTGTTCTTGTGCTGTTTGTGGATGCGGGCTCAGATCATGATTGAAAAATTGGGCCCTTGTAGGTCTGACATGGAGCTTCCCTACCTGTCCATCAGTTCTTGTGAGCTTGGGGTGCATCCAAACTGCTACATCATTATCCACTGTTTAATTTAAATTTGAAACTTTTGTGTACACTACACTGAAGTGCTAGACATAAAAGCATAACTAGCTTTTATAGTTTTTCATAATTCTTTTTGGAGTGGTTTAATTTTATTTTGTTGTTTTTCAGGCTTCCTCCCCCCCATCCTTATTAGTGCAACTGAAAATAAATGTATTTTTTCACTCTTTTTTTTAACCTCCTTATTTTTTAGAGTTTGCTTAAATTAGAAGAACAGTTATTACAAACAAAAATAAGGGGGGACAGATATAGCCTAACTTGACAGCCAGCGATGGTAACTGACATTATGAAAAGATGTGATGTAGCTGACCTTCTGCTTAGAAGAATAATTTTGTTTTGTGCATTTTGTGACTGTTCTCTGGTTAAAAGATATCACAAATTTTATGTTGCAGGCAATTTACCGAGTAGGTATTCTAGGGGAGAGATAACCCAACAGAAATCTAGTAATACTAACAATGGTTATAATTATGTAACTGTGAACAGTTAATGAACATTACATTTAGCAAATAACACACACACAGAAATCTTTTAGTCATATCATAAATGTTGGATAAGTCAGAATGAGTTATGAGCAATTTAATTTCAGTACACGCTTGAATTTATCTCAGGCTTTGAATCTGACCTTTTTCAAAAGAGAGAAAGCTGAATTTTCATCCCACTGTCTCAGAACATGTTTTTTATTCCTTTTGTTGGTTTGAAAGTTTGGGAAAGCTGATGAAAACCTTACAGCTAAAACAAGTACTTGGGAAAATGTCTATGTTTAGTCATTGGAAAAGCTAAGAAGCTTTCAGGTACTTACCTGGATTCTCAGAGATTTTACTGATAATTTTTTTCCAAATATTGAACGTGAAGGTGTTTCCTCATAAGGAGCTGGAGATTGAGCTGTAGTTTGATTTGTTAATCAAGCTGTGCCGCTGAAGCAGGCGATACAGTAACCTGCAGTAGTGACACTGTACCGTGTATCCTGATTTGTTCTAGAACTTGTATATCTTTATACAGGATTAGTTCTAATAGCATTAGTGTGGTGAGACATATTGCTCAGTAGACTTAGACTACTAACAAAGACTTAAACCAAACAAAATCCTTTGGACATTGCTATTAAATAGCTGACATGACATCAGCCTCTTTAACCAGTTCCCGTCTTTTTCTCAGACATCATCTTGGACAAAAGGGAAACTGAGCAATGGATTACCCAGCCATGGTAGCACTGTCAGGCTTTTGAATTCAGGGCTGTAGCCATGCTTTTACTCATCCTTATTCAGAACATTGTAACAAAATGTAGTGTAGCCTTAAACTAATAGTTAAAAAGCAGATTTGATAATTTTAACACTTGTGTTTCAGCCTTTTATTCCAGTCAAAAGTATCCAATGGTACAATGCATCTTAGATATTTTTCACATAATCTGATATTTTAAATGCTGATTTTTTTAAATGATCCTGAAGACATACTGTCCATAAGCTTGAAACAAATGTGAATGCTGAAGATAGGATTTAAATTGAACAGTAGTCTTTTTAATGTATTTGAGGCAAGAATTTCTGTAAATTAGAAGAGATGTAGCTAAAACCACGTCTTTCAGGTTTGATATACCATGTGGGTGGTTTCATTTGGTTTTACTCCCTCCATAGAAATTATGCTGCAGATGTTATTGTGTCTAAAATGCCATGCCTGTTGTCTTGTGCCTCTGAAATGTTAGAGGCACAAAGGGGGTAGCTGGCAGCCATGGGAAGCTGTGAGTGATAACTGAAAAAGTGAGTGCCTCACATGGTTGTAAGGTGACTATTTTGGTTTGAGACTGAAGATGCTGGAAAGTAATTAGTAAGAATGACAGTGTTGCTGGCTCCTAATAATATACCTATTTTGGAATAGCCTGTTCAGTTTTGTTATTTCCTTCTTTTTGTGGTCTTTCCTACAATAGAGCTTTTTGTTTGGCTGTAGTTGTGGGATAAATCCATGAAAATGAATAAATCATGGTTCTGAAAATTAGTACGATTTCACTGCTAGAATTGTGACTATAAAATGTCAAAGCAAATGGTAGGGACATATTGTAGAGGTGTAAAATTTCAAATGAAAAAAGAGAAGCCTGATAGATTGCAGTTCTGACCTACTACAGCCTTTGGTACTGGATATTACAGCACTATATCGACACATTTACCATTGAGGCATTTGACCTGTCTGTGCCTGGAATGTACCTGCCTTGATCCTTCTGGTTTCTGCACTAATGGATTTAAGACACCATGGTACTCCAGCTGTACTCATTGATGCAACTTTTCAGTTTCCCTAAAACACTTATTTTAAGGCCTTTTAGTTTAGTCTTCTTTTCAGGACGTGACTGTACCAAGACAGTGCAGTTAAACATAGTTTTGCTCACACTATAAAAACAAATTTTGACTGGTCAGTCTCTGCAGTCGGTGGGCAGCGTGAATGGGTGGGATTTAGACTCATAACAGGAACCTGTTCATGTTGTTTTGGCAGAACATGACTGATGCAATATTTTTAGATTAAATACTTCTAACAGAAACCCAGGAAACTATGGAAGAGTTCTGTACATTGTAGGAAAGAGTGCTGGGATGCATTTGACTTTCTAGCATGTGTAAATATTTACCATTTGGCTTTGTGCTTCTTCTTCTAGACATTATCCAAAACAATCCTTCACTACAGTGGCTGATACACCGGAAAATCTTCGCCTGAAGCAACAAAGTGAATTGCAAAGTCAGGTAAATCAAATAATTATTTTGTCTCATTACAGTATTAGACTGTCAGTCTACCTCTCTGTAATTTTTCAAAGTGGTATTAGTATTTCTTTGTACCAATACATAGTAGTACTCTAATTTAATTGTAAAAAATACATGTAGGTTGTGCAAAACTCGGGGTTTTATTTCTGCTCTCACTTATACAACTTACCATACTATTGTAAGTTCATTGACATCACTGAAACCTTTAATTTTCAACAGTATATGAAATATTTAAGTCATTCGTAATGTTTGAAATGCTATAGCTCAACCCAGAGGGTTCATTTGCCTTAGACAAACTGTAGTTGTTAGTTTGTTTCAAACTTAGTCATAAAGTAGCTGTGTGATTAGTAAACAACTAATTTGTCATTAGCAAACATTTAGAAGCCTTTAACACAATGGCAATGAAAACTTATGTGACCCAACCATGATGTTTGTTTGCTGTTGTTATGTAGTAGTCCATAACATTCAGTTCTTATTGATATTAAATCCTTAATATCTGGCCAACTCCTCCCCCCTATAACTTTCCAATTTCCTACTGTTTGATTTTATGCAACACTGGAAGTGGGCCTGGCTGTGTGAGACAACTGATAATATTTGATAGCATTTTATTTTGTGAAAGTAGTTTTCTTTTTACTAGCGTGGTTTTAGGCTGGATTTAGTTCCCATCTCTCGTTGTAAATTGATAATCATTGTTGTCAATTAATATAATAAAAACCTGTAGTGGAAAGCAGACAGTAGGCGACAAGAGCTTTCTTGTTCGGGAACCTGTCTGTAGGTTAGTGGGTAAAATCAAAGCAGTGCTAAAGAGAAATGCTACTAAAGATATTTAGCATGATATATGTCTTTAAAAATTATTTACCTTTTGCCATTACAGTTACTGATTACAAAACTTAGAGAAATTCTTTCATGCGGAGATTCTGCCATCTGGAAAAAGGAAAGTGTATAGAATGTGTGTCTTTTCTTGACTTAAGTGGATTTTAGAGTGGAGTTGCTTCATTTTGTTGTAGTTCAGTGGTTCTGTGTAGCATAGTTACCATTCTGTCACAGACTTAAAGACGAGCTTGTAAACTATACTTTTTATAGATGTGTTTAATATAAACTTAGAGGCCCCTATTGTATAGGTTCGATAGAAAATATTGGGATTCAGGAGAAAAATAAAATTCAACTCCTCTTTCTGACATTTTTTCCCTGGATTGTCTTGTGTATCTGTGCACTCACCCACGTGCACGTGGTCGTATACAAATTTCAGGCCAAAACCTAAAACAATCGGGTGTATGCTTTGCCCATGGCTACCTCTGTCTGCTTATCCCCAGGATATCAGTTATACCATGGGTGAGTTTGCCTGCTGGGATTTTATAAGGATTCAGCTACACAAGCCTGTCCAGTGATGGGCAGAGTGGAAGAGAAGCTGTCTGACCTCCTCACCACTACGTCACCTGCCTCGGGAGTCCACACCAAAAAAAGCTGAGACAAAGGTTTCAAACCTTGTGCTCACAATTCTGTACCTTAACTCTCGTGTGAATCATGAGCCTTAATCTATATTTTAAAGTACTGGCAAAAGACTGATTTTAATGGGACTTATTTCTGTAGGCAGGTGGGCTTTAACTGGAGAGCTTCTTTGAAGTTGGTTTGGAAAAGTATGGATGGGAAGAGTCCTGTTTGGGTGTTTAGAGAGGACAGATAAGAATTTCATTTAGGAAATGTACCTTGTCTTCAAGCCGTCTGCTTTCTCCATGGTTATTGTGATAATACTTCTGAATGTCCAGGGGCTGTTGAGAATTCTCAGGTAGGTGTAGAGGTCAACTTGTAGGCATCAGTTTGAGTGAAGACTAACATAGTAAGGACTAAAATAATTTTTGGTTTATAACTGTGTGCTATCCCAATACATGATGGACTTGGTACATCTCCAGTTTAGCTCACACATTCCAAACTCATCTGTATCAATTGTCTGTCTGGACTAGATGTTGACTAACCCAAGGACCGTGGTCTCTTTCTAGAGCCTATAAGAGAAATGGTTTCCCCAACCTATTTGAAACATGCTGACATGGCACTTTGGAAGTGTAAGGAAATTTGTTCTGGTACTGTTCTCTGTAAACAGAGGGCTTAGTATTCTAGGACTGGTTAAGCAGTTATCAACAAGAAACTTGGATTTCTCTTATGTGTAAGCTTGCTGCAACTGTTCACAATACACTGGCATAAAATGTTAGGTAAGGATCTACTCAGAACTTGGANGGTTAGTGGGTAAAATCAAAGCAGTGCTAAAGAGAAATGCTACTAAAGATATTTAGCATGATATATGTCTTTAAAAATTATTTACCTTTTGCCATTACAGTTACTGATTACAAAACTTAGAGAAATTCTTTCATGCGGAGATTCTGCCATCTGGAAAAAGGAAAGTGTATAGAATGTGTGTCTTTTCTTGACTTAAGTGGATTTTAGAGTGGAGTTGCTTCATTTTGTTGTAGTTCAGTGGTTCTGTGTAGCATAGTTACCATTCTGTCACAGACTTAAAGACGAGCTTGTAAACTATACTTTTTATAGATGTGTTTAATATAAACTTAGAGGCCCCTATTGTATAGGTTCGATAGAAAATATTGGGATTCAGGAGAAAAATAAAATTCAACTCCTCTTTCTGACATTTTTTCCCTGGATTGTCTTGTGTATCTGTGCACTCACCCACGTGCACGTGGTCGTATACAAATTTCAGGCCAAAACCTAAAGCAATCGGGTGTATGCTTTGCCCATGGCTACCTCTGTCTGCTTATCCCCAGGATATCAGTTATACCATGGGTGAGTTTGCCTGCTGGGATTTTATAAGGATTCAGCTACACAAGCCTGTCCAGTGATGGGCAGAGTGGAAGAGAAGCTGTCTGACCTCCTCACCACTACGTCACCTGCCTCGGGAGTCCACACCGAAAAAAGCTGAGACAAAGGTTTCAAACCTTGTGCTCACAATTCTGTACCTTAACTCTCGTGTGAATCATGAGCCTTAATCTATATTTTAAAGTACTGGCAAAAGACTGATTTTAATGGGACTTATTTCTGTAGGCAGGTGGGCTTTAACTGGAGAGCTTCTTTGAAGTTGGTTAGGAAAAGTATGGATGGGAAGAGTCCTGTTTGGGTGTTTAGAGAGGACAGATAAGAATTTCATTTAGGAAATGTACCTTGTCTTCAAGCAGTCTGCTTTCTCCATGGTTATTGTGATAATACTTCTGAGTGTCTAGGGGCTGTTGAGAATTCTCAGGGAGGTGTAGAAGTCAACTTGTAGGCATCAGTTTGAGTGAAGACTAACATAGTAAGGACTAAAATAATTTTTGGTTTATAACTGTGTGCTATCCCAATACATGATGGACTTGGTACATCTCCAGTTTAGCTCACACATTCCAAACTCATCTGTATCAATTGTCTGTCTGGACTAGATGTTGACTAACCCAAGGACCGTGGTCTCTTTCTAGAGCCTATAAGAGAAATGGTTTCCCCAACCTATTTGAAACATGCTGACATGGCACTTTGGAAGTGTAAGGAAATTTGTTCTGGTACTGTTCTCTGTAAACAGAGGGCTTAGTATTCTAGGACTGGTTAAGCAGTTATCAACAAGAAACTTGGATTTCTCTTATGTGTAAACTTGCTGCAACTGTTCACAATACACTGGCATAAAATGTTAGGTAAGGATCTACTCAGAACTTGGAAATCAAGAGAAACCTCTAATTTGCCCAATGTGCTTTTTTGTTCCCAAGGTTATTAGGCAGTAAAAGATTTGCAGTCAATGCAAATACAGTTCAAAATTATAAGGGCACAAATTTACCTACTTAGAAGAAAGTCTGTAATGTTTCTGATCATCATTGGCTTCCTTGGTATTGATTTACATCAGAACTGTGTAAAGTAGCCTAGTCCGTAAATCGTTTTAATGCTGAAATAAAGGTTCCAGGGACTTTTCATAATCCAATTAAATTCTTGCCGTAAAATAAAAATGTAAATTGTGAATAATTTCTTATTTCTTCTTATTTCTTTATTCTTATTTCTTTACTTTGAAGAGTATAAGAACAGAGAAGTTACCATCCTGAATCAGCCTTATTGGCTGTCTAGTTTGTAGTCCTATCTTTTCGGAGCAAGTTGCAAGACTCCTAACTGAAACAAGTACATGATGTATCATTTGCCATCATTTGGGCCTCATCCTGTTTCAGTGCTGTGCAGTGGAAAAAAGTGTGCATGGTTCAAGAAAAGTCTTTCACATGAGAACAAACTTGGCTGGATAGAATATTATTACTACCTTCTAGTATTCATCAGAGCTGCTTGAGCTTTCTGCCAATGCAGTGGCAATTTGGGATTGAACAAACTCTGTGTTAGGTAATGTAAAAAATTATGTTAATTCCTGAATAAGGAGAAATGCTTTTCTACTGTAATAGCTGCTTTCTAGTTTCTAAGTAAACATCTTTAATGCTTTTAGTTCTGAAGAGGCACAACCCTGTGTTTAACTACAGGACTCCAAGCATCTTTTCAAAAATCCGTTTCTTTAGAATTATTGTTTATCTTACTCAGCAAAGCAGGAGGAATTGGTAAAGGAAACACCATTAAATATTGTATAAGCTAAAAGACAGGTAGGTTTGTAAATTTGTTGTTCTAATTTTCATTTAAGCAGCAATTGACAGCGTTTTAAGTTGAAGTGCTGGGTCCTCTATCAAGAATCCATTAAGGTCAGCATCAGGTGCCAGGCTGTCATGTTGACATAACATGACAAGAGCAAAACAAACAAAACCAAAATATTGTTTTCTGGAGGAGTCAATAGAAAACTGATTGCTCTTTAGAACACTTGAAAAATTATGTTGTTAAGAAGTCAAAGGGCAACATTTAAAAGCTTTTCAGAGTATGTTCTCCTTCTATGCAATATAATTTCAGAGCTTTTCCCTCCTTTAGCCTTTTGCTTCCCTGGGCTTTAATTCAGCTCTGTAGTTTGAAGGAGACACAAGTGCATTTTAGGAGAGACTGTAAGTTTGATTTCACATTCTGGAAACTCCCCAGTTCAGTGTGCCTCCTGACTGAAGCAAAATGATTTTTAAGGTGTTTCACCCTCTAAATAAAGAGTATAGACAGGGATCCAGTGTCTGAAACAAGATTTTTCTTTATGCCTCTGTGATGAACGATCCCTGCCTTTACTTTGTTGGGGGTTAGTGCATTCTCTTACTCCATAGCACACAATGGATACTTGCCACATGCACTTGCCTCTCTCAGATGAGCTCAGCTACAGAAGTTACCGATACACTCATCTCAGCTATGTTTACTTGGGATCATGTACCTTAGCTGCTGATCTCTCAAATTGCTCCGTGGCCTTTAGTTCTTGTCTGTGGCAATGCTGTGTAGATCAAAAGCAGCAACTGCGGTTGAACTTGCAGAAAGAAACAGAGATGTTCTGCAGCAGTTCTTGTCAGGAAGGCTATTGAAGTGTTGCATCAAAGGGACGGCTGATGTTTAAGGTGGGTTCTCATACTGCAACAATTTCTGAGGAAATCTCTGGTAGGTCTTGAGGAATTTGGTACAAAATCATGGGTACTGTCCTGTGCCTTGTTGTCCTAATCACTGGTGACACATATCCTAAGTCTGGTGTCCTTGGAAACTCCCAATGCTCCTTTTCATATGGGAGAAAGTACTTTTCTTGTACTTCTCTTACAGCAGCCTAGGTAACTGAAATTGTGTAAGGAGTTTTTGTGTAGGAAGAAACATACTCACAGTTTTTCTTGTTAAATAGAGTTAATAAAATGTTGATTTTCAAGAAGTACCATCTTCCTTAGGAGACATACACAACTGTATCAGGCTATTAGCCTAACAGTCTAATACTTTCTCAGGAATTACTTGTGTTTGTATCTTTATTTGCCAACTGTAACCAGGATAATCATGGTAATATTGAGCATTTGGAAGAGAATGAACCTCAGAAAAGGGAGTAAAAAATGCTTGTGGTCAGATATTTGCCTCTAGGATGACCATATTCCTCTCTGTTTGGGTTGAAGAAGACACAGACTCTGACTAGTGTAATTCACTGCCTGTGAAAATGCAAGACATGATGGGTGTAAACTGAGATACAGAAAATTCCATTTATACGTAGTGAAAAACTTTTCCAGTATGAGGGTGACTAAACACTGGCACAGGTTGCTCGAAGAGTGTGTGGACTGTCCATTCTTGGAGGTTTTTAGAAGAGGACTGGGCACAGTCCTGAGCAACCTGCTGTANAAGACACAGACTCTGACTAGTGTAATTCACTGCCTGTGAAAATGCAAGACATGATGGGTGTAAACTGAGATACAGAAAATTCCATTTATACGTAGTGAAAAACTTTTCCAGTATGAGGGTGACTAAACACTGGCACAGGTTGCTCGAAGAGTGTGTGGACTGTCCATTCTTGGAGGTTTTTAGAAGAGGACTGGGCACAGTCCTGAGCAACCTGCTGTAACTGACTGTGCTTAGAGTAGGGTGATGCACTAGATGATCCCCGGAGATCTCTTTCAACTTCAACTGTTCTTAGATTCTGAGATTCCTCTGTCCTGTCCTCCCTCAGGTTCCCCTTGACCATTTCTGTCGTCTTCTTTCTTGCTGCCTTCTCTTTGCCTCTCTGTTCCAAGAGGATGTGTTAGCAAACTTCCAGGCAGAATATTTTTATTAGCTGTTTTTCTTGATTTGTTAAAAAGCTTTTTCAGTTTATGTGCTCTGTTTTTATGAAGTCTTTGGAACGAACTGCCACAGTGAATGCTATAGGGGAGTGAAATGCTGGATGGATTACTAAAGCAGACATTTAATGGATTTCCTGGGGTACCCTGGGCGAGCTCATTGGAGAAGTCATGGAGAAAACAGTCCTTGGAGCTAGAGGCAAAGATAAAAATATCCTCCTTCAGCTGAGGAAAGGAGGAAGAAATATGGGATAGCAAGCAGAGAGGCCTGTTTATAGCTTTATGGGTGATTTTGTAAGCTGTGCCAGAGGACCCTGGAACAGAATTTAAAGATGGGATTTTTCCAGATAGCCATCAGGTGCTGATTATTTGTCTACTCTTCTCTCCAGTTGTCCGTGGATCTGAACCCAGTCTACCATATGTGTTTGTAGAGGGGTGAGAGAACAAAGAGCGCAGCTTTCTCAGTTGTCTTCTTGCTATTACTTGTGAGTGAGAAGTCCTGGAGTAGTTGATCAGGTTTGTGCATTAAAATAAACCCAGACTGCCTACAGGAAGTTCTGCCTTGCTCCCCTATGAGCCCCTACACAGTAGCATTTTGTAAATTATGCTCACCTACTAAATGTGATTTTTTTTCAACGCGTGGTTTGTTCCTTCTTTGCCTCTGAAGACTATTTAAATGACTTGTTTTATCTGCATGAGTCAAAGGCATAAAAATCATTCTTAATGTGAATAATACCAAGCTTGAGAGGAGGGCAGGAGGCAGAATGGATTTTGGTCTTTTGGGAAGTGGTTGTCACCTCTTCTGATTGTTATCTTGACATGTCCGTGAGGGATTCTGTCTACATCCTGTCTGCACTGGACTCGCTCCTGTTATTGTACTACTGTATATCTACACTATTTCTATCTCTGTTTCTGGTTGTGTGGTGTGTGGTTTTTTTTTTTTTTTTTTTTTTTTTTTTTCTTTTTTTTTTTTTTTTTTTTTCTTTTTTTTTTTCTTTTTTCTTTGTTGTTTGGTGTGGTGTTTTTTTTTTTTTTTTCTTTTTTTTTTTCTTTTTTCCTGCAGACAAGCTGTAAGATTCAGGATGTGACAGTAGTGCTTCTTCTCCTTTGCTGTCTGCTACTCCTCACTGTCACGGAGCAGGACCAGCACAGAGATAAACAGGTTGTAGCCCTGTGGTCAGGAGACACCAGAACATTAAGCAAAGACACCAAACAGTGTGTAGAACTGTAGTAGTTGATGAACAGATTGGGAGAGAGACAGGGAGTTTCTCTGTGGTATACATTGACTTATTTTTGTGTTACTGACACGTCTGTAGCATCCAGAAATACTTATTTCACAAGTGGAAATAAAAATCTTCTGCTGGGATATAAGATATGATTATGGACTACTTTTTGAAGTAGAAAAGAAGGGTTTGCTTTAGTTTTAAGTTGTTAAGCCTTAAATCCGATTCCTGGTACTGGCTGCATATCCTACTTTTTTTTTCTTTTAATTATTTTTCTATCTAATATAGTTTGCCTGTATAATTATATAGACTTTTAAACTAAATTCCAATAGAAATGTACTGGTCAGTGTAACAAAAGTCACTTGGAATAAAGGGGTTGGGATAGTATTACTTTTTTTTTTTGCTTCATAAAAATAACAGTTTTCTTCTTATGATGTTGACTTTTCTTTCCCTTATTTTCTTTTTGGGACAGATCATGCCTTGAAAATCAGTAGGTTAAGCTGTGTGGATAAAAGCATTACATTCTCTTCCTTTTTTTTCTGAACCTATGTTATTACATGTATCTGCATTTATATTGAAGGGCACAATTACAGGTTTCAGTTCCTGAGCAAAACAGACCATCCTTTTGTACTGTTTCTTCACTTCTCTGCAAAAAAATCTGCAAAGATGATGGTGGAAGGGGAACATTGGGAAGTAAAGATGAGTACTTGCCTAACAGGGAAAACTTGAGACAGACTTGCACGTGAGCATCTATGGAAAATGTCAATCTAACTTTCCAGCTTTTCACTGTTGATTTGATGATACAAAAGTATCATTTTTTGCATGAGTGCTTGACCTGTTGTTGCTATACCTAGTGATTTGAAAACCTGGTGTAATTTGGTAGGGGAAAACCAGAACTGGACTACATTTAAGGAAGTATAATAGTGTCTGCAGAGACTCGAAAGCAAGCAGCACAAATTTCCTGTTGGCCAAAAAATTATGAAGTCTATAAAATACACAGTCGCAGGAGAAAAATCATCTCTCCCAGTGCCAAGACTCAGAAGTGGGATGCAAAATATATGAATATAATGAGATACATTTTTCTAACATATGTTGCTGAGGAAAAAAAATTGTACATTTTCTCTTTCACATGTCTGTTTTGGATGCACATAACGTTTGGCTATGAAAAGTGAAGGGATAATACATTTACATGAAACTTAGGCAATTTTTGTGGTAGGATGAGGGCAGAGTGGTCATGATTATTAAACAGAGTACTAATTGAACAAAACCATTTTTTATAGACTTTCTTATGACATTGAATCAATGTACAGCAAGTAGGGCATCCTTAATAGAAAATATTAGGATCAGTAAAATTGAAAGTGATTCAGACCACCTTTACTTGTACAGCCAGCAGTAATAGAAAGGGGACAAGAGAGCGACAGAATTCATAGGTGTTATTTGTGAGTTGTGGAATTCTTAACTGCATCAATGCTAGTATTGAAATGTATATGATTTTAAAAAGAACAATTAATAAAAATACTAGCTTAAAAATTAAGATGTCAGAATTTATACATTTTTAAAAAAATTATTCACTTAATCTCTTATAATTTTTAAAAAATAAATACTTTTTTTTTCCTGGTGGAGAAGGAATGGGGAACATTTACTGAGCTTGGGCCATACTAACATATATGTTCTGTTCTGTTTCATGTCTTGTCAAGTTTATCTTCTGATTCTCTTGAGCTTCTTTCAGCTGTTTATATTTGGAACTGTTGTTTTTTTTTAATGGTTATGCTGTGCAAGTCTGTTGCAGGAAATTGGATGCTGTGATTCTTGTTATGTTTTTGTTGCATTACTGCACGGCATTTAAACCCACATGAAAGAAAAATACGTTCAGCTGTAGAAAATTTAAGATGAAGAACAAGAACTGTACAATTGTCATAGGAAATGAGGCATCCAGGGACTGCAAATCAGATGCTGAGGACAAATCTATACTCCTAAGTACAAGAGGGACAGGAAGAAATTCCTTATCCCAAAGACAAGTAGTGTGTAGTGGCTTATGTCCACATTGTTTATGGCTGCTCCCCTTATAATGGATATATAATTTTTTTTCCAGTTAATAGTGTTTGAGATAGTGCGAGGGCTGCATACCAGCCTGTCAGAGTGGCATTTGTGAAGCATGAAACTGAGTGGCCGTGAAACCTAATGGCATGTGGGCAGGTTGCAGGGTCAGTGTCCTCTCTCTTGTTTGGAATGGCTGGTCAGATCAAAGGGAGTGAAACTGGTGCAGGCGTGTCCATGATGCCTTTCAGGAGTGCTCCCTTGACTGGAGCAGACACTGAGCTGTGCGTGGTCTTGCCTTGGAGGTGGCGGCAGAACAGGGGAACACGCTTGGCAGTGTGGGGTATCGAGGTGCCAGTACTGGGTTCGTTCCTTTGCCCTCTCCTATTTAGCAGAGTATTTGTACCGAGGAAATCTGTCAAAGCTAGAAAATGAGATCACATCACTGTCTCTTTTCTGGGCTTCAGATCTGCATCTTTCAGAGACTGCCACTTTTGATCAAAAGGTGTCTGTGTAGTCTCACTTCCTATCGCTGGCACTGCTGTTTTGTGCTGAAACACTTCGTACTTACTGTGATCTGCAAAAGGAAACTTGACTCTGGATCCATTGGTAATGTCAGCGTTAAAATGAAGGACAGCTAAGGAGCATGCCTTCACTTGTTTGTTTCCACCCCCCTCCCCCCTTCCCCCCCAACCAAATTGTAGCGACTGGAATATTTAATAATTTGAAAGTGGCATATGGGTATTTTTGTTAATGCCCTTTCATCCGAAGTAAAAGCTCAACATTTTCTTTTTCAATATGATATTATAACAATGAATTCTTCATACATCAAAGCATTGGATTAACCCATTTGGCATTTCACATTGTGACAATTAATGGCTTCCATTTGGTTCCTCATTTTAAGCTCATATCTTTTCAGAAGTACTGACCTGTTTCTTACCAAGGAATGAAGCTAGTCATCCATCTTGCTATAATGAAACCAATTTTTATGTTCATGTATAGCAATTTCTTAACAAACTTCAGAGGTTCTGGACTGAGAATTTCTAGAGGCAAGGTTAATTTTTCTCATCATTTTTTCATGTCCTTATTCCATGGCCTTACATTAATGTGTTGAAAGAATATGATAAATGACTATTTCTCCTAAGTGTATTGGTTCTTTGAAAATGATTTGAATTCGGTTCTTATCCCTTTGTAAAGTTTTATTCTGTAAAGATGAGCCACTTGTATTCTTTAGACATAGTTTTTTTCCTGCTGATGCTGCAAGCTCAGTCTCTCAGTTTTTTTAGTTCAAGGAATTCTTGAGGGTGATCGTTGTTTGCAGTGTTGTGTTGATTTGCAGATATCCATGGTTCTAACATACCTCTGGAAATTGCCTCAAATCCATAGTTAGTTTGTCCCATAGTTGAATATTTTTTTCCTGGCATTCAATAAACTTGCTGCGTATTTCTATTGTGATGAGAGTGTAGAATTAGAGAACAGAATTTCTATGAGTGTGCACTCTTTAGATCTATATTGAAAAAAAAGGAAAATATTGATTTACCTACAGACTTCTTCCATGTGATTAACTGTGATTTAAGTGTGCTTTTGAAGAGCCTTTATAAGTATGGATTTTGTTTAACAGTTACTTGTATCTGCTAAGGTATTTTAAATTGTTAAAGATTTCTATATAATAGTTGAGAGTGGCTGGATTTCTTTACCTTTTTGGCTTTTTTTCTGAGTGTAACAAAAAAAAGTCTATCCAGATGTGTATCTTTGCTTTGTATAAAACAGCTGTCCCTATTGTGTGCATTGGAACCGAGTACTACCCTTTAAATCCATTATTAATTCTGTTTTTTGTCAGCATTTGTTCTGGAGGTGGCCTTAACAAAATGACCAGGAAAGCGGCTTAATAGGAAAGATCAAGCCCGGTGAGAGTGTCACATTCTCTGAACTGGAAGTCATACAGAATAGAAGCTTTAAGCAAGCAAAAAGAGAAAGAGAAAGCTTTAGCCTTAGTGGAGAAATTAAAAACTGAATAAAAATCTCTCTCATCCCCTATGTTCCCCAACAAAATGTAGTTCCCTGCCTTCTGGATTTTGCATCGCTGCAGAAGGGCTTTGTCTATTCCAGCCAGAGATGCTTTTTGCACAGTGAATCTTGTTGGATGTTGCTCTCTGCCTGTCTCTCTCTTTGACTTTGTTTTTCAGTTCTTGATAATTTCTGACTGACTGTGGTCTGAGCTGTCTGCTCGTGGTGCAAAGAGCACTTGTAACACGCTGAATGTGACTGTGAGAAGGAGAAAGGAGAAACCGGCCTTGGCTTGCCTGGTGGTGCAAGGCCAAAACAACACGTGAATCAGAAATTGCGTAGTATTAGGCTTTTCAGAGTATTTGGAAGAAGAAGAAAGGCAGGAGGGTTCCTGGGCAGTCCTACCCCTTGACCCCAATAAAAGGCCATGAGTGTTCGTCAGCATTTTAGTTGTTCATTTTCCCGATGCTTAGGTTACTTATTGATGGGGCTGTTTTAGATCCAAGAAATATATTGTTCTCCTGATTTATTCTCCGATGGTGCAGGGACCATTCAGAGTTCAATGATTTCTTGTAACTGCTGCCTCATAGGATGGATTGAGGTCTATTTGGGGTGATAGTTTGTCAGGTACTGCTATGCTTGCAGGAGATTATGTTGATGGGCTTTCAAGTGAAAGGGTCAGGAAAGAGAAAGAAAGGAAAAAGAGTATGATTAGTATAATGTTTAACCTTGCCCAAAACAAAGTGAGTGGAAGAAAATACTAAATGCTTTCATTGCACCAGATGTTAGAGATTTGAAGATATTTGGTGGAAGAACTTAATTTTTGCAAAGATTTAATGTTAGAATCTGCCTAGAGCACAGGTTTATTTTTTTCTAGTAGCTTACTAGAGTGTAAGTTTTGAAGGGCAAAATACGTAAGCTGTTTTAATTAAAAGAAAAAAAAAGCTATTGCCTACTGCTTCTTCAGGTCCTTTGGCACTGAAAAATCAAATCAGAGACCCAAATTTAAAATACTAATTTGATATCAATATGCAAAATTTAAATATTTTGTATGTATATAAACTTACAGCTCAGCTCAGTTTTATTTAAATTTTAAACATTTCTCTATATCTACATTTAGTATATTAATTTGTGATCTTTTGTGAATAAAATATAGTTGAATTTCTCTTGAAAAAAGTTTACTGGGTAAAAATAAGCATAAATTTAGTGTTCTAAATATTTTTCAGGAAGTGTGTAGGTAAATTGCTCTAAAGCTTTGGAAGAGAAGATGCAAATGTGAATGAAGCTACCACTTACATACCAAGAGCTGTCCTCATTTTTGCAATATAAGATAACTTTTTAATAGCGTAATATAATTATCAGTAAATTAACTTTTGATATAAAATTAAATGTGGAAACAGGGTCAGAAGAATGGTCCAAATTGCTCAGGCCTGTCAAGAAAGGAGTAAGAGAGAGAAGTGTGTTGAGGATGGGATGCTCCAGTGCCTGGATGATAAGGCTGGAATGTGAGCACCCGTCGCAGAGGCAGGTTGAGCATATGGTACAGCACCGTTTGAGATAAACAGGAGATGGGATACATGGCTTGCTTTGATCAAGGGAAATGTTTTGATCATTGTATAAGAGGAGAATAAAAAAAATAATGGTGTATTTGACTTGCGTAGTGGTTTTCTGCTACACCGTTGCCCTGTATAGCCTGACATTGTGAACTATGCCTTGTGAACATGGTGGCCTTTGCCACCAGCCTGAGCCCATGGTCACTCCTTAGGATATAAAATGAGCACGGGGTCTTGTGGTACTGCTTCTGATGTCTCTGTCAGCTTTTAAATTTCACTCACTTCTTCAGTTAAATTCCCTCATTTTCCAGTCTCTCATCCCGTTTTACAGCCTGAAGCCCAGCTCTTGCTTTTGGCCTTTGCTTTTTGCTTTGTCTTAGTTCTTTCTTGCCATCTGGGCTGCCGGGTTCTCATGATAATAGCTGAATTGAGTGTGCAGGAATTGGAATGTTTTGAAAGGAGCGATGCCGATGAAAAACGTAGCTGCCTCCCTGGAGGGTTGTCAGCATGGCACAGCACCAGAGATGGCAGAGCTCAATGGGTCAGCAGCTGCTGAGTGGAGAAGCGGAGGCGATGTGGAGAGCAGCCAAAAAAGGAGGAACGATGGTAAAGTACTGTGTGTAAGGTAGAGCCTAAGGTCAGGTAGAATCAGCTGTTAGGAAAGCTTTTAGCACATGGAGACCTGTGCTAAGCAGAGCAGCTGGCTGTGGTGAGAGCTCTCTCCCGACTGCAGCCCCATCACCCCTGTGCCCTGGATGAGTTATATTTACAAATACATGTGTACTGTTGATGGATGATGTTAGTAGCTGAAAACTTTCAAAATTCCCCATTTTCATAGATGTCGAAGCCATAGGGCAGTGTTCTTCTGCCATCTGGGATGTAACGTGACCTGGATGGACCAGAACATCTAAAATAGGTTGTATCAACGGTGCCCTTAAAAATGCCTGTTTCTGCCCATTAACTCTGAATGAAGTAGTATGGCTGTCTTGGATAAAGTCTTTTAAATTAGGGTAGAATCCGATGCCTTGTTAGGTAACAGGCAGTGTTTGGATACTGAATGGTATAATAACCAGATCAAATTTGGCTTTGCAGGGGACTGGAGTCAAATGTAAGAAAAAAGACTGGAGAGAGATAGGGCACATCAGAAATGTAGTGAAGGGCACATCTGGGATCCTGAAGCAACAAGTTGTGGAAAGATGCTGCTCATCTTATTTTATAGTACCCCATAGAACATTCTTGTTTCCAGAAACATGGTGAGGAGGCTCACCAAAAACTCTTTCAGTTAATGTTTTCCCTCTGCTGCTTCCTTCTGTTAGAAAGGATGGGAAGAAGCTTCCTGGTGACCACAGGTATTGAAAGCATTTTTTTTAAATAGAAGCATAGGATGTGCAGAATACACAATCTTACTCTTTCCAAGGGAAGTCTCACCTGCTTCTGGTAAGTCGAGGATTGGATTTTTACAAATGTTGTTAATAGGCTTCTCTATTTAATTTTTCATTGGACTGTTTAATGACAAGTGACTTGACATAAACATCAATTCCTGGAGCATTTAAGAGTTCATGATTCATTACTTCTGTCTACTTTCAAGAAAATTGTGTTTTACTAGTTAAGAGTTTATGTACATTAGAGACTTCTTAATTAATTTTGTTACCGAGCTCTCTGGAGCCATTTGGGTTTTATATCTCCCTGATGAAAGAAGAACCTCTAGATCTGATGTACAAAGAATACAGGAATATGATCTTGTGTTTTGTCAACAGTGAGCAATTCTAGTGGTTAAAATTTTTATTTTAGTACTCTTCTGAGAAACCAGTTTGTTGAATTTTCTGACTCTGAATGGATTTTTGTCTGCTTTTTTGAGCTTTAAATGGGCAGAAGAATTGAAGATCTACTGCAGCAATGTTACAAAGCCCAATATTGCTGAGGCACAAAGTGTTGATTTTAAATGTGACTACCCAGATAATCAGGAAAAAGATGTAGGCTAAGATAAAGAAAAGACTAACTATATCTTCAGATATATTGAGAAACTGGCAACTAATCACTGGATTTACACTTATTCTGGATCTCTCTGATGGGTTGAAAGGCTAATTTGTGAATGACTAATTTTTTTTATATGTTAGAAATGACAAATTCAAAACATTGTTTTGAATGGATTTTTTTTCCTAAATGTTGTCCCAGAAATTGAAAACAGTGAAAGTTCAAAAGTTGAAAAAATGCTTTTAGAATTCAAGTACTTTTAAAAAACAAATATTAAAAAACTCCAAGTGAAAAAAAATATTAAGAATTAAAGTTGACTCACAAAATGTTTTGGAGTTTTCAGATACCCTCTCCCCCATTTTGTTTTAAAATTTTCTTATAAAATATTTATGGAAACATTTCACTCGGCTCTGTTCAAGAGACCAGGAAGGCTTTGCTATTTTCCATTCACTCTGTATGCTAACATCTTTGAGGCACCTTCTCTCTTCCCTCCTCTTTCCTCCCTCCTCTTTCTTTCTTTCTTTCCTCCCTCCTCTTGCTTTCTTTCTTTCCTCCCTCCTCATGTTCAATAGAAATAGAGAAAAATACATATTTCAGACAGTTAAGTTCTCTCCTCTGGTGAACAAACTTCAAAGCAACAGCATTAAGAGTTCCTCCTCAAACACACTGAACTGAGTTCTCAGCTTGTACAAGATTATTTTATCCCAAAGATTTCCTTTGCATCCCAATTTAATTAGCAATGTTTTTTGGTACTGGAGAATGACAGCTTCTGCTGTCAATGGGAACTGCAGTGGTTTCAGCATATAAATTAAATGTCTTTAATGAATGTATTCATTTGATTTTGAGGTCATCCGTATGCTTTGTTAAGGAAAATTTAGTTTCGAGACAAAGCATTAACAATGGGAGAAATAATAATCTGTCAAATAGAACTTGTAGGTCTCAGTCAAGCGTATTAAATAGAAGTTAGTTTTCTCAATTTTTAATAATTACAGTATAAAATAAGTAACGTCATTTAGCTTGTTCTTAGCAAATGTTTCTTTGACTCCATAAAGCATGTTAACCTGAAAGATGATAGTCCCATGAGTTATTTTGGGTATCTATAAATCTTGTTCCTGATGCAGTTGAAACAGAAGTTTTTTGGCTAGAATAGAGTGTTTTAGTAGTCGTCAGATTTGTTTCTAACATACAGTGAAGGAAGTTCATATTTTATTTAAAAATAGTATGGTTTTAATTTTTCATTAATTTCCCTCTGCTTCAAAACTTCGGGTGCATCACTGATGATGGGAATTAGAACTTGGAATTTTACCGAAATCAAAGGAAAATATTCTTTTGCTGAAAGGAGTTAACAGTGTAAAGTCACAGCAGGAACTTCCTCCGTGTGGTGCAGTCATCTCTAGCTGCTTGGGAACTGGAAGTAGTTATAGCTGCTGCTATAGCGTGGGTCCTCAGCTAAGTGAATACATTCAGATGAGTAGTTTGTTTTGCAAAGGCAGTTAAACAGCAGTTCTTCAGTATCTCGGCTATCTCTCTATGAGGTTGTATCAAGCAATGCAGACATTGGGTCTGGAAATAAATTGACTGCAAAAGTCTTCACTTGGAATCATAGTTAAGTGGCCAAAATAAAAATATTGGATAGGAACTTCTTCGTACTGTTGGATATTTGGTTTACTAGAGGGTTGTTTTTTTTTCTTTTTCAGTTGTATGCTGATGTTATTACAAGTTCCTCAGAAATACAGTACCAAAGAAGTCCAGTAATAGTCTGTCTTGTGCCGGTTGGGTGTTAAATGGTAAATACTAGTATTGTATGGAAAAAAAATGTGTAGCTTTACGCTGGAATAATACTTGGAAGGGAAAAAAGTTAGCAAATATAATCCCAGGGTTAAACTGGACATTTATCAATAATGTTGCTTTACAAATAAATAGACCATTTCCTTTTTGTAATCGTTGAGATGACAGCAGTAAATTATTCATCTGCAAACTCTGTTTCTGTACTGAATTGATGTCTGAGGTCCATTGTGCTTACCAGGCTGATTCATGTTCGCTATGTAAATGGTTGAATAGCTGGCCGTTGTTACCACCTTATTTATGAACTACAACAGTGATGGAGAGATGATGTCTAAGGGAAAATACAGATATTTCACCTAGGAAAGGAAAGGTTGGAAACATGTATTTCCTGTTTGATATTTTATTTGAAAGAACAGATCAGAAAGAAACATGTGGCAAGTTTATATCAATCCTATCTTCCTTTACCTACTGTGTTTCTCTTCTTTGAGGCATCTTTGCAGCAGAAATGAAACAAATATTAACAACTGTCGTGACCCTGATTTGGAAATAAATTGCTGAAGCATATTATGTCTTAAGGGTGTTTGCTTTGTGTATATTTCAATTATTGTAGGAATGTATGCTGTTGAAAAACAGGTTATTGCCCTAGTTCTTTCTTACCTCGCTTTCAATTAAATCTGATTTCTGTTACCATAGCATTGCCTGTTTGTATGCCGCTCAGTCCAGTGCTGGTTATTTGTGAGTATTTTCTATTTGACTGTGTGTTTTTTTTTTCTTTTACACTTTCTGAGCTAACAGCCTGTGTCCAGTATTTTTGGCCTGTGTGGGGGTGGTCAGGCAGCTGTTTTTCACAACTGATGCAATTGCTAATATGTTTCCTATGCATGGAGGCAGACTTCTATTCAGTGCCCCTGGGGACCGTAAACATCATTTTTATCATGTTGGAACTACAGGCTCTGTCAGCCCACTGAAGTTGTTCTCAATTAGTATGAGGTAGTCCAATTCAGAAGGGAATAGCTGCTCCTGTTCAAGCCCATTTTTCTTTGAGTGTTGCCTACACTGATTTCCAGCTGTTACTGTGCAGCTTTGGGGAGCTAATGGGGTTCATTGGGAACATCTATCTCAAAAGGAAATGCCTGAGTCAATGTCTAGTTGAATGATTGGAGATTTTCACACAGACAAAAACGGTTAATACCCACTTAGCTAATTATCTCTCAATGTACATGATCATCCTTTCCAGTCCAGTAATTAAAGAAAATTAAGTGGAAGCTTGCTAATTTGCACTAATGTTGGGAACAACCTTTTGTAATTACTGATTTTTGTGAATTAGTACAAATGAAAACAAGCACTTTTTACAAACTATAGAGTAATATGTGCTGAACCTTATCCAATAATGCCACATTGCTATTATTACACTGCCAATAACTCACCTGTACATGCAGGGGAAGCTAACGTTATGAACTGAGGATGGAATCTTTCTTATGCTGAAGTTCGCCCTTTGTTAACTGTGTGACGATCGCTATAGAAAGGTCTACAGTCATATAATGCTTCTTGAAAACCATTTTCCTCTTCTAATAGAGTTCAATGAGACCTTTAGAGATCTCCTTACATAGTCATATAACTTAAGTTTCTCCTCTCTTGAAGCAGCTTCAATTGTCCCCATGGCTGCTGGAGCCAGCACAGCATCTTGCTTTGATTGTTTCGAGCTGTTGCAAGGGGCCAAAAAGCTGGAAAAAACAGCCCTTCTGAAAATCTAGTGCAAGAGAAAGATCACTAACTGCTGCATTTTCAAAATGCCTCTGTTACCTTTTCCTCCATGAAAGCAGTTTTGCTGACAGTCCCCTTGTGTGGCTGCGTTACAAGCACAGTCCTAATCTTTCTTTCAGAAGTCTCTCCCTCCAATCCTGTTTACAGTGCCAGAGCTAACCCCGTGTTTCCCAGACATCCAGTTTTCTCTTAGACTTGGTTTCAGTAGCCCCTAGAAGGCAGGCTGCCTTCTTGCCTACATCTTTTATACTAGTTCTACTCATTGCTTTTGGCGTGATCACTGTCCAGATACCAATAAAATCCTGAAGCCCTTGATGAGCATATGCTAAATAGTCCTGGCTGTTGCCAAAAAGTTAACTGTCACTTGGAAACCTAGTCATTAAGAGGTAAAAGGCTATTTGACACATTTTGAGATTTCTGTGCCATCCCCATCTGAACACCAAATAATGACAATCTTTTCATGTTTTTGAGTAACAGAATTTAGAGAGGTAAGCCTGCATTGTTCATCACGATGTCAACAAGTGATAGGACAAGAGGAAATGGCCTCAAGTTGCGCCAGGGAGGTTTAGGCTGAATATTAGAAAAATTGTCCTCACTGAAAGAGTGATCAGGCATTGGAACAGGCTGCCCAGGGAAGTGGTGGAGTCACCATCCCTGGAGGTGTTCAAGAAATGTGTAGATGTGGTGCTTAGGGACATGATTTAGTGAGTTAGGTGGTGTTGGGTTGACGGTTGGACTTGATGATCCTTGAGGTCTTTTCCAACCTTAATGATTCTGTGATTCTATGTTCATCTATAATTTATCATCATGTTTTTGGACCTGATCTGAGACTTGGTGAGGAACAATTGAGACCGCTTTGCACCGTTTAGACTTCTGTTCCCTGGTTTCAGGCACGATCTTTTCATTGTTTTCTGTTACTTTTGAAGGTAACAACAGCAAATTGGAAGCAGAAGCACTTCTTCCTATCTGTGTTTTCACCCTCTGCCTGTCTTTGGGAAACTTCCGCTTCTAAAATGAGTTAAATTTATCTCTAAAGCCAAAATGATTCCTTTGCAACTTTATCTTCTCAGTGATCCTCTTTATTCGCTGTGCAGCTTTCCAAGGCTTCTCTCCATCCAGTCTGAAGTAGTATCTGAGTTTCTTTTACTGTAATCTCTCCAGTCACAGTAACACAAGCTGATTAAAGCCTGGGTGCCTGTAAGGTTCCAGAGCTCCAGCTTACAGATAGGAAGGTGAAATGCTGTACCTAGAGCAGACAAATACGCAGTCTATGACCTAATGGCAAGACTATGACGGTCCATTTAGATGAGCTGCTTTTCAGCTTAGGCTGCCTTTTACTTTTCTGTTGAGACACCTAGTTATAGGAAACTGCTGCAGGATCCAAATGCTTTAAGGTATTCTTTTTATATGATGTAAATTCAGGAAAACGGAAAGTGGGAAACTAATGAAGATTGTGTTTCTTTGCTTGTATTCTGTCAGCTGTCCTTTTTGGTGGTGGAAGAACTTCTACTGGAATAAAAATGATGTTTGGTAACCTTGAATTTATAAAGAATGAAACATAAAATAAAGTTTTCTTTTATCCCCACTCCTCTGCATTCTGACTTACAAACCAGAGTCAGTTCCCCCAAGTGCCTAAGTCCAATTTATTTTCATTACAGCTGGAACACCTGAATGTTTAAATTAGTCCTAGGGACTCAAATGATTAAGTTGCTTTTTGAAACTTAGTCATCTAAGTCATGTAATCGCTTTTTGAAAAGCACATTCTGCCCTAAGGTTATAACTCAAAAAATCAAAAAAAATCCAAACCAATTCCATTAAGAACTCTGTTTTAATGTTCTCATTCCATAACTTTGATACAAGCTGGCCCCGGGTTTGGTTAATTAGAAGTAAAAACAAAGTACTAAGATAACTAGTACATAAAAAACAGTGTCCTTTTTTTCATAAAATCAGGCATTATGCTTGGGATAGCTGATGTCTTACAATGAATACTCTGCTTTTACTGCTCTTTCTCTCTGCAGTCATCCCAGCCATCTCTAAATAGAATAATAAAGAGCTATACCAAATTCATAATACTTTTTTTTTTTTGACAGAAAAGCAAAGAATTAAAGCTGAAAAAGAAGAGTTTATGCAATTCTACTGAATATGCCCCCCCCAAATCTGGCAAATGTGAAGTCCTCATACTTATTTCAGAATAAACAAGGTTGAGAATAAACATTAATTATTTAGCAATTAAAATTTGCTTTGGTTGAACACCTAGAGCAAACCTGTTAAACTTAGTTACACTTCTGGGCTATCATAGGAGCTGAAAATGGCTTATGAAAAATTAAGTGATGGATCTTATGACATAACTACTGCGTTCTCTGCAGACCATTCTGTAATTTTTCATATACTGATCAACATTTTTTTTAAAAGACCTGTGTAGGGGAACCGTTATGCTATCCAATTTCTGTTCATGTGCTCAGGAAGAAATGTTACAAACAGGTTTCCTCGTGCAAGCATTCCAGCTGTACTGCTTGGGATGCAAATTTAGCTGCAATGGGCTATTCTGACTCTGGGCCTGTCAATATGGATCAGATTAGGTGGTTTATTAAGAAAGTTTGGCCCATAATGTGCTAATACACTATATGGCAGACTGTTGTTGCAACAGCAGCCTAGAAAGTAAGGATAATTCCTTTAACATGACATTCTGTGTGATTGTCTTGTGTTTTGTAGTTTTATAATACCAAGCTGATGCAGAAGGCCCATGTTTGTGCAGAGGTAGTGAAGGGGCGTAATGCTCTCCCTGCAAAATTTGAGCTTGTTGGTGAGTGCTGGAAGGTAGTTGGACTATTTATTGGAGGGGGTTTCGTGGAAGGCCATTATTGTGGGTTAACTCTGCAAGGCAGGTAAGCAGAACACAGTTTCAGTTCCCCCCTGATGCCTTCCCCAGTGGGATGGGGCAAGAGCAAAGGATGAGTAGAAGTGAGCAAACTTGTTAGTTGAGATAAAAATAGTTTAATAAGCAAAGGAGAAGTTGAAGAAGAAAGAAAGAAATGAAAACAAACCAAGTGATACAGAAGCAATCTATTCACCACTTTCTATGGGTAGACAGTGCCCAGAGAGTTCCCAAAAAAAAGTTGGCTTAACGTTCTCAACACTCCTTCTTTCTGTTTTATTGCTGAGTGTGATGTTAAGTGGCATGGAATATCTCCTTGGTTAGCTCAGGTCATCTGCCTGGCTGTGTCACCTCCCAGCCTCTTGTGCACCCCCAATCTATTCACTGGCGGTGCAGAATGAAAAACAAAGACTTTGATGCTGTGCAAATGCTGTTCAGCAACAGCTAATTAATATGTTATCAGCATTGTTTTGGTCGCAAATGTAAAACACAGCACTGTACCAGCTGCTGTGAAGAAAAATAACTCCATCCTAGCCAGATCCCAGTACAGCCAAAAAGATTATAAAAGGGTTGGAGAACTCGACATCTGAAGTAGGACTGAAGTAACTGGATTTTATCAACCTGGAGAAGGCTTAGGGGAAATCTAATCACAGTTTTCCTATAACTGAGCAGATAGCTACATACAAGGTGGAGGCTCTCTCTTTACAAGGTTGTGTGGTGGTAGAAGAGGCAATGGGAATAGCTGCTTTAGGAGAAATTCTGATGTGGGTTTAAGAAGAAACATCTTTCCATGTGACCAATTAACCATTGGAATAAGTTGCCCAGAGAAGTGGTGAAATCTCCATGGCTAGAAAAATTCAAGATTTGGCTTGACAGGACCCTGGATAACCTGGTCAAAGGCCATGCTTTCAACAGAAGGTCAGACCAGGTGATCTCCAACCTGCTTTGCCATGATTCTTCATGGAAACAAGGGCTGTTGGCTTGGAGATTTTTTTTTTTTTTAAATAATTTTCTAAACATGGCTGAAATGTAATAAATATGTAAGATACTATTGCATAGAATCCAGGGAATTTTGAAACAAGTGACATTCCCCCATCTGGAATATTGGAAATATAGCTCCATAAACAGTGCACTTGGTATGAGTCAACATCTTTTAAGGTCTGCTCCTCACTTCTCTGTTAACTGGAGTGCTTAGTTTCTCCTCGTGTTAGTTCTGTGATCTCTAAAGTGAGCAGAATTGTCTCATTTTTAACACACTAGAAGAATAATATCCAATAAGCACTATCTAACAATGAAAGTGCTTTTAGCCAAGCGTTTCTTGAATTTAGCAGATATTCCTCAGGGACTGGGCCATTTTGGGTTGAAATATATTGTTGCTTAAACAGTGGTGAGATTTATTTCTGCCTTGTAAAATAGTCTAATTTTAAAGCTTAAATAGGATACAGGCTCTCCTAGGACTTACGTTGCTGGTGTATCACAGAATCACAGNGTATATTTTTGTGTTATTGTTTATGTAAAATTTTTGGAGCTGTTTATTTTCAGTTTGAGGGGAGATTGTTCAAATTATGCTTTAAGAAGGTTTATTTTGAATTTTTGAAACAGGCAATAAAAATAGGCAATTAAAATATATTCCTGATATTGATAGGTATATACTGATTTTTGCATTGCAGTTCCTGATAGCAGTGTTCAAGGGGCAGAAATAGTGAATGCAACAAAAACCATTAGAAAAATACTGTCAGGAGTGGGAGGAGGAGTTCACTAGAGTTCATTGAGAGTGTCATGTTAAAAAAATTCCCTGGTGTTGATCTTGTCCTTAGAAATATCATGAGCATTTATTATAGCACATATGTAAAAGTGTGGCTTTACATGGGTTAAAAGGAGAAACTAAAAGCAAAAATTATGGCAAAATGATTAGATGAGAATCACATGATTGCATAAGCATTATATGCTATAAACGTTTGTCTTTTTTAAAATATAAACTGAAGCAGGACAGTAGATCAGATTCTGTCTGTTAAAAGAAGAGTGGATTGAAGCATCTGAATTATGTGGATGCAGCACAATAATTGTATAGGGACCCTTAAAAACTGTAAGGCTCACAGATGTAATGTTTCAAAAAGGAAGAAAAGAAAAAAATATCCTCCAGATTAAAGCAACTTTAAAAAAAATAGTTTTAGTCATAAAGTAGAAATAAAGAACAAGGAAGAGGGTTAACGGTTGCCTTCTTCCCTCCTGGGAAATATATCAGACCATATGTTTGAAAATAGAAAACTTTCTTTTGGTTCTATGGCAGCTGATGTTAGAAAACTCTTTAAGATAGTGCAGTACTGACCTCCTGTGTTTCAGGATATAACAAAATAAATGTGTGAGAAAATCTCTTGCAGTTATGGAATAACACATTGATGGCTTTTTGCTGATGTGTAGGAAGAAAAGAGAAATCAGTAATGCTGTCTTCTAGTTCAGCATTATAAACAGGCTTATTTGTGACTTCAGATTTATCCTGCTGGTATGAGGCAGTATATGGATAGTAACTTTTCCGGGAAACCGCGTACACTTACATTTTCATAAGAATAGGTGAGTCCATGGGTTTTACTTTCTTCTTTAAAACATTTGTCATCTTAATATTGCCCTTAACTGCTACAGTCTAGGAGGATGGGTGGAAATAAAGTTGAATCAACAAAATAAAACCCCGAGTTGTGAATTAGACAGGGAAAAAGGTACTTGTAAATGAGGCTGATGCTGTGAAGGTCCTGAATGTGGTCCATCTGTTATTTATTTCCTACTGAATTTTTTTTTGTCGTGCCACTCTGTTTATTTTTTTTTCAGTTAGTTTCCTTTTGTTTCTAGTCTTCTATTAATAATCTGTCCTTCATTTTTCACTTTTCCCCCATCATGCTTTTCAATCTGTTAACTTTTTCTCTGATCTCTTTTAAACAGAATTTTGCATGTACTCAGATGATGTAGTTATCTGTCAAACCCATAGCTATTTCATCCCTAAAATTTTGTTCAAAAGTTCATGTTTGCTTTTGTAAAACAAATAAGGAAAGCTTTGTGTTGGATTCTTTTTCTCTGGAAACCCTTGGTTGTGGAAAGTAATTGATTGTTATGTCAAGATGCAGTGGAATCCAGCTTGGGAAGGATTGATTATGAGCGTAAAGAAAAAGGCTCCATCTCCCCTGATGGGTTGAGGGGGAAGGGAGGTGAAAAGAGGAAAAAAAAAAAGCAGGAGAGTGCAGGAGAAATAAGAGGTTAAGAAGAATAAACATGTAGACCTCTCAAAAATAGGCTTTGAACAATTGTGGCAAACGGGCCTTTTTAGAACGTGTTCTGGGTTCTTGATAATTATTGTGTGATAGTTGTACGCTAATGTGACAGGGGCTGGAGAAATAACTACAAAGGAGGTAAATCCACCTTGTGTTATTCACCCAGTTTCTCAAGTGTCTGTGGCATAATTTGTATTAAAATGGTCAATAGTGTTTCTGTTTTGAACCCTTTACAGTGTTACAACATCGGGTTTTGGGTGGTGAAGATCTTTCATAGTTATAATTAGTTAATGCTATAATCAGTGCTCCCTGGCGTGTGATAAGACTGAGCATTATATGTGCATTGCTAACCCGTATGGTTAGGACTTAGAAATGGATAAATACATCACCAGGAATTTTATCATTCTTATATGTGGGTTTTACACTGTGTCTGTATTGTTTTCAGCAAAGAAAAAAGAATGAATAGATGGTATTTCAGAATGTGCTGCGAAAAGTATCCATGAGCAAACTCTGCTCCTGCCTTCTGCTTTCCCCACATGGAGAGTCAGCCTGGACCGTGAGTAATGGCTCAGCAGGGTCCTGAGAAGACTTTCTCAACCTCATCCAGAGTCCCTGTGCATCCCAGGATGGATGGAGATAGCACATCTGGCAGGATTTGCTTTGAAGCAGGAAGCGTGAGTTCGGGATTGTGGCACCGTCTCCATTGCACTGGCTGGCAGAGCAGCTCAGGCACGTGAAAAGCATACACTGCATCCATTCAAAATGTGGTCAAGCATCTGTAGCCATATACACTCCCTTGAATTCCTGGCAGAAATTCCAGCTGAATCAGCTAGAACTGCACCTGGCACTTCCATCGTGCTATGGTAAAAGGAACGAGCTGACCTAAACTCCAGATTTATGTGGATTTAGTTACGGAACTCTCAATAAAATCAGTGCTAACTTCAAGGGCCGTATATCACTTTGGAGCAGATAATATATGCTGCGCATATATTTTTGGGTATGGGTAATTTTTGCATTTTTCTTGAGGAGAAAGAATTGAGTCCTGTTTTGCTTACTGTGTTTTCTTGGTTGTGAGATATGTATATAATTACTGGAGTCATGGAATTGCTTTAGTGTAAGCTGAAGGAATCATAAAAAGGTTCATGGGAAAGATGGTGTTTCTGTGGATTCTGCTGAAGCTTTTTTTTGATGTTTGAAGAAACAAGATGTGCTGTGGAGTTCACAAAGGATTTCAGGCTTTAGTTAAAAGTAAGTTGGAATTTGTTTGACCTTTTTCCCTGTACATTCTTTCCAGAGCATTAGGTGGCTGAGGTCAAACTGAAATGTGTCACTGGTCAGTGTCTGAATTTAATTAGTAGGCAAGGACCTGGAGAACTCTAAAGTACAAGATGCTTGATCACCACCTACCCATCTGAAATAAAAACAGAACATGATCTGTTTGTGTTTTCCTTCCAACAGCTGGTACAGTTTTCTTGAATTTGTTTGTTTCTAAATTCAAGGTTTAAATGTGGGAAATGTTACAGGAAACTGTTGTGCTATCAGGCTGGTTACTCAGCCTGGTTTATGACATCTGCAATGGTTTATGTGGACAGTCACTACTCTATATTACACTTAATAACAGAAGTTATGAACAGTTACCATATTTGCTGAACAGATTTCCTTACTTCCTAGTCAAAATTGCAAGCTTTGTGTTGATTTGTAGATAGATCTAAAAAAACTTAAATTCATACATTTTACTCTTAAATAAGAGACAGAGACTGTTGTAGATGATGATGATGAACTGTGATATAAATACCCACTGACACTTAAAAAAGCAACAGTTTCAGCTAGTTGAGGATGGCTTTTCTAAGCCAAAACACAGCAGTAACACTCTGCATTCGGTAACAAATATGTTTGCAATAATTCAAACATTTTTCTTCTGCAACTCAGCCTGCCTGATTTCCTTACATACCACTCTCAGCATTTAAAGTAAGGGCAGGCTTGAATAGATGAGAGACAATGATGTGCCCCCGGTTTGAAAACACTATGCAAAGACTTGAATTTTTTTACACATAGTCTTTTAGTAGTTACGACATCAAAGAGACCAGAAGCAAGAAATTCTAGGAGACTAAGTGTGCATGATAGGGATTTTTAGTAAAATAACCCACCTTTGATATGTACTGTTGCCAAAATGACTTTGTATAAATCCTTGCCAAAATACAATTTAGACGTGACCTTTAATTCTAAGTCCTCAACTATTTGCTAACAGTCATTTGCAACAGATATATCTCTACTTTTTCCCCGTAAAACTGGAAAAACTTTTGTATTGACGATTAAAGAGTAATAGAAATGGAAAAGAAATTTAATAGGTTAGTTTGAAGTGTAGGGTTATACCAAGAATGTTTTCACAGATGATTTTCAGTTCTTTCTCTGAAGAGCTCTCTACATCATCAGTTAGTTACGTATTTTCTATGATTTAAATTTTAAATTCCTGAATTGGTTAGCAAAGTGATGTGTGGCTGAGAAGAGACAGGATCATTGGCCTCCCATTACCTGGTTATTTCCACAGTTTAGTTGTTTTTGTCATGGTATCAGAGAGTAGATAGGGTACTGAGGCTATGGTGCTCCAATTAATGCTCCGTTGTGCGTTCAGTAAAAGGCACCACTGCAGAGTCCTCAATACCAGCTTTGAACTGAGTTCCCCTTGGGTGCCGTGGGGATGGGGCTCTGTGGCAGTGCTGCTGTGTTTTCAGGGTTCCTCATGTTTACTGGGGGTTCTTTCTCAGTATGTGCCTGGTGTGTCCTTCAATCTCTGTTCAGCAGGACTTCTCTTATTAGCTTGCACTAATAATGGCCTCTGTTGGCATTTAATAGTAATTAATAATTTCAGAGGATAAAGTATTTGTCAGTAATTTGGCTGGCAGGTGGAAATGGGCAAAGTAAGTTTTCCCAATATAGTGCTGGTGATAAGAAGTAGTTAATCAAAAGAAATAAAAAAAAATCAAGTTACCAGTCAAGAGTTATCTCGCAGCAGAGCCGTGTTTAATGTCCATAGTGCACACTATGATTGTGATGACAAGGTTCCACACATATGCCATGATAAATGGATGCTATTCTTTTATGGCAATGATTACATTATACACGTTGGCATTTATGGGACATAGTTGCATATTTTTAGAATATTCAATCTTCTTGCTGTGTTTTCATCTGTTGTTTTATTTCTGGCAGCTGGAATAAGACTATGAAGTCAAGTGGCAGCGGCCGTAAGGGTCTCTGGTTGCTTCTCTGCTTCAATTTTCAGTTAGATTTGCTTGCTATAGTTGTTATTTTTCTGTTTCTGCTTGGTGGTTTATTTAATTTCTAAAATAAAAAGCACAGACATTGCACCAAAGAACTTAAACTCTGCCTGCAAAGTTGTAATGAGGTGTATTGTGAGTGTGGATTAGTAATGTGCAAAAGCAGCATGTCACGTAATTGCCTACTGCATATGTGCAAAGAAGAGGTTTTTCATGGAGGCAAATGAACCTGGAGATTGACTTTGCCCTCCCCGGTCTGCAAACTTAGCCTTGCATACGCTTTATATTTTAAAGTAATAACTGATCTTAGTCTGGGGCAGTGATAACCATCTTGAAGCAAAGAGATTTCAGCAAACTCGTAAGTGCTTGTGCAGTTATCACTATATTTTGACAAAAAAAATACATGTGAAATTCAAATATGGTTTCCTTTTTATTTAATTTTAAATGACAGACCAATAAATGTGGGTCTTTGGTTGGTCCTTTGTACTCATCTGCATCTCTGGCCCCACCACAGTTTCCCTTCTTCCTCTATTTTTTCTCTTCTGTCTTGAGTTGCCTTCTTTGGAATCTGAACATTTCTGCCAGTTCATGCATCTCTCTTGCTATATGATGTGTGGAGGAGCTGGAGGGGAGGACAATGATAAACCATTAGCAAAAATATCATAATTCATGTGTAATATTGCAAGCATTAAATTAAGTGCAATTTAGTTATAATTCAGGGTGGCCTTGCCTTTAATTTTTCCTTTTTATGAGTTGCCATGCGTTGAACAATGCTGTCCATTTGCTGGATTCTGTGTGCATTATGGTAGTTTTTATTTGTCTAATTGTGTATATTTTAATAGTTAACATTTCCTATTTCTGTCTCATTTGATGCTGGTGCTATTAACAAAGAGAAAACTGAGACCAGATGGTTGCCAAACAGCGAAGCCACCTGGTATTCTAGCACTGCCAAATATATTTTCCCCTCCACTTTTCTTTAAAAAATTACAGAGACAGGTCCAGGATTTTCAGAGGCTCCCAAGAATGTTTGTGTGTGGCCAGGCAAATATCCCAAACCTTCTAAATTAATCCTTGAAATTCTCTTCCCTGCTGTTCTTCTCTCTTAGGTAACTCCATCTCGCTCCCTCTTTCCGTTGTCCCACACCCGTCTCCCGTTTGAGCTCAGCACCGCTGGCTCTCAGGCAGGCAGTCTGCAGACCCTGCTCCACCGGGCTGCCTCTGGGGCTGCAGGTGAGGGCCTGATGCTGCTGCTGGCTCCACCATCTCTGCAGCCATCAGCGCTGCTGGGGTGGGAGGGGTGGCTCTCACTGCAAGCAGAATCCAACAGAGTGAACCTGCAAGGAGCTTCTCCCCATCCCTTGGGCTATCGCTAGCATGTAGCAGTCAAGTGAAAAATCGCCTGGAGGAACAGGGCATTTTGGATGCAGCAGCCAGCAGCTTGCCCTTTGATGCCATGTTGATTTGAGGGTCAAATCTAAACTAAAGCTGTTGTCAGGGGTGTGACAGAGTGAGCGGGAACTGACATGATCATAGACTGAGCATACAGTAGTGCACACGCAGCGTACAGATCGCTCTGAGTAGTGGGAGTTAGACTAAGCTCACCAAAAATACTTTTTCTCCAGTATGAACTGCATCTATCCTCTTCTCCCCGTGCCAGTGCCTTATGCTGAGATGAGCTGTACCATGTGCACGGTGACATATGAGCTGTTTGAATGTGTGCTTCTCACACATTTCAAAAGTCTGGTATAGGCAGTGCCTGTGTCAGTATTGATACATCTTTGAGACAAGCAGCGTTAACACACCATATTGGCATAGGTCTGGGTCAGGGAATGGAGTATAACTCCTCACTTAGCTGCTGCCAGGCCTTCTCTGCCTCCTCTCCTTCTTTCCTCTGCCTTTGTAGCTGATTTCCTGGACCCTGCTGGTTTGTAGACCCCAAGTACCTTGAATGATACTGATGTGAACCCCTGGGCAATGTGGCTCAGTAAGTGTCCGAACACCTTGGTTGAATTTGGGAGCTTATACTCCATCTGTAAGAGTCAGGAGAAGGCTCTGTGTAAACAGATGAGGAAATAAAAGAATAAGTTTGTTATTCAGCAGTGTAACAGCTGAATGCTGTCTGTAATGCTGTGTGTACAATGTCCCTGTATCTACTCATTTCTTATTATTCCTTTTCTGTGCCTTTCCTGCGTCTGACAATGGCTGTGGCAGCATTAAACTTTCTTCTCAGAGCCTTCTATCTTGTCCTTGGCATACGGTGTCCCTCATATCCCTATGTTCTTTGCTCACTGTCCTCTTAGATTATGTACCTGTTTCCAGCATGTTCTGCAAGTGTAAGAAGCAGTCATCCTTCATTTGGCAAGTTTTGAGCTTCACTATCACTCTACCTAGGTGGCTGCAAGCCATCATACAGAACAGTCCCCTTCAAACTGACTCAAGTTGAAGCTGCATTTCTAGAAGTCCACTTTCTAGCTGGTTACAGTAGGTTGGACACAGTCCCATTGCAGTGCACACAGACCAGCTCAGCAGCAGGGCATCTTTCAAGAAGGCATCAGAGTAGACTCGCTTCAAAACTTCCCATCCTTTGGAAAATGGAAAATACTCCGTATCTTTCCAGCAGGCAGGACTTATAATGTGTGTTTAAGCTTTGTGATAGGAAAATAACATAAAAACAATGTCTTGGTGGAAATAATGCCATACAGTGCCTGCCCAGAGTTACTTCTGTTTGGCCTGTTTGCTTTACAGAGGTAGTTGCATGGAGTGACAAGGATGTGCTTTTCGGGGCATTTCCTTTGTGAAGAGACAGTGTCTGTCTTGAAAATTCTTGTCTGTATTATAACAGAACTAATTTTCCAATATTTACCATTTCTCAAAATATGTCAATGTGCATTGAAGTTGACAGGAGACCCAAGGATCAAACTTACTGCTTTAAGTAACTGCATTTCCCTGCAGCAGAAAACACTAAAAAATGTCAAGGAAAAGGACAATCATTGTTTGGAATCTGGGAAGTTTGTATCTAATCTCTGTAATTCAAATCAGTATTTTGGAAAGCACACCCTGTGATTGCTGGAAGTTGCCCCTTTTCCTATTACACCAATGCATGAGGGTCCTGTGGGCTTTGAATGAAATTCTCTTCAGTTAATGAACATTTCAGTGCAATTAAATGCATCTTTTTTTCAGCCTATTCGATTTGTGCAGGATGGCTGTATCACTCACAGAAGCTGTATTTGCCTTCTGTGTAATATACCTCCTTTCACAGGTGAATTGAACAAGGCAGACCAGAATCCCTGTTGCATCTTACCTGTAGGATATAATGTTTCTTGAGATATTAAAAAGGTGATAGCATGCTGGCTGAATGTAGGCTGAGCCTTCTCCCTTCCAGATAAACAGATCTCTGAAAAATATGCAAACCATTTAATATCTAAGAAAATTAGTATCTTTCAGAAGGTTTTTTTAACCTTGTATGCCAGTCCTCCTATTTCCTTGTATACACATGCACATGCAGTTTGTATCATTACTGTCAGACTGTCCCTGCCACTACTCTCCCTCCCTGTCCTGGTTTCAGCGGAGACAGAGTTAACTTTCTTCATAGTAGCACCTGTGACGCTGTGTTTTGGATTTGTGCTGAGAAGCCTGATAGCATACTGGTGTTTATAGTTGTTGCCAGGACAGTCAAGGACTTTTCAGCTTCTCTGCTGTGCCAGCGTCTGTTGGGGCAGGAGAAGCTGGGAGGGAGCACAGCCCCAGCTGCTAGCCCAGGATTCGATCTTAGGTTTAGGACTGAGACCCAAACTGGCCAGTGGTACATTCCATATCATGCATGTCAGTATACAGGTGAGGATCTGTCCAGAAGTTCCCTCCCTTGTGCTGGGTCATCTCCCTCCAGGTGGTCCCTTTCCCAGGGTTGTCTTGCTTTCTCAGTCAGCTCTCAGTCTTGGACACTCAGGCTCTTATCTCTGTTCTGGGATTGCAGTTTTGGGTCTCTGCCTGCTCTGGGATCGTTAGCTGGGAACTGGCTGAGCTTTGGTCATTGGGTGGTGAGCAGTATCACTGTGTATCACTCATTTGTATATTTCTATATGCATCTTTATTATCATCATCATTATCTTTACTCTTTTCAATTTTATTGTAGTTTAGTTATTAAATTCTTCTTATCTCAACCCACAAGTCTCCTTTCCCTTTGCCCCTTTAATTCTCTCCCTCTGTGCCCAGGAGTGGGGAGGTTGAGTGAGCGGTTGTTGTGGGGTTTGGCTGCCAGGTGTCAAAACTACAACACTGCCCGAAAATAAAAAGATCAGGTTGTCTTGGGAGGGGTAGGTTCCTGCTGATTAGAGGTGAGAAAGAAAAATAAACAATATTGAAAGTTATAACAAAATTATTTTCATCAGTCTACTTCATTTCACAAGTTAGAGGGCTTTACAGTAATGATATCACTCATCTGTGTAGACGTTTTCAAAACTTAAAATTAATTAGAAGGTAGGATGTATACAGATTTAGGAATGTCATTCCTCTCTTTTACAAGAGGAAATGACCTCTCTCCTAGTTTCCCTGGTCAGTAAAGGCAAAAAAACCCAACCCTTTAGTGTTTGGAACTGAAAAATAGTTGGTTTTGTTATGCATTTCTAAGGAAGTTCTGAAAAAGCAGCACAGGATATAATTTAAATAACAAAGATCCTTTTTAAAATTCCCACTTTCTCTCCACTAACTGCCATTTAACAAAGGGAGCAGTTTTTACAACTGGGGTGATTTGTAACTTTTGCTTCCCTCCCTCCCCTCCTGCTCATCATTATTAGCTAACATCCCTGATAAGAAATGCAATGTACAGCCTCTATCTGCTCCTTCGGGATGTCTGGTCTTCCTTTTCTGAAGCAGTGGGGGTTCTGTTTTGTTCTGTTTTTAAGTTTTCAGATAATTTATGTAATAATTTCTCTAATTTGTGGACCCTTCCTTTTCTTTCAATTTTTTTTCCTGTGTGTGAGCAGGCCCTGCTGCTACACCCCGCTTTTTGCTCTGATCCTAGCCCAGCCAACTGTCACTTTTTAGCCTGCAGGGAACCTTCTGGTACTAACATTCCTGCCTTGTTTTTATTAGGAGGGCATCTCTCACAACATATCCCTTGCTGTTTGAAGCAGAAGTCATGTGTATTCAGTAGGAATGAATAATGGATATATTTAAAGGGTACCTTGCCCTTCTCGTTCCTTTGCACATCATAAATAACCACTCTCTTAGTTTGGTTTTAAATATTGCTCTGCAGGCTGTTGGGAAAAATCTGGTGATTCAGCTCTCAATTTAAGAAAGACTGTGCTGTATGCAGCTGATAGTTTCTGTGTCTGAAAACTGATCCCACACCAAACTCGGTACTGGCACTGACCTGCAGCTCTAGAATTCTGAAGAAGCTGGTCACTAATTTATTTTGAAGAAGCTCACAAAATCCAGCATGAGAGGAGATGTATAGACAACATAATGGGGAGTGTGGGAGCTCTGGATTGAGTTCATTTCACTTGGCTTTAGATATTTTTTTTAAGATATCCAAAGATATTTTAGGTATTTTTAAGCTGTATTTTTATATTTTAGGGTATTTCAAAGATATTTTAAATATAGGTATTTTAAAGATGTTTTAAAGGTCTTCTTCAGGATGAGCTGAGTTGTTCTCTGAAAAATGCCCGTTTCTTTCCACTCACTGTAAAAGTGGGTGTGTTGATGAGGTTGTGTGTAGGTGTCTGTATTAGAGATATCTGCTTTTTGTCCAGTGAGCGTGCTGTTCCTGGCCAGATATCACCATCTGAGGAGTTCTCTGGGAATGGCTGTACTGAAGGATAAACTGAAATTACTTGGAATTTTCCCATTAACTGTAACAAACTTTAGCTGAGGCTCCCGAAGATGATCCTAAATTTGAAGGCCAAGCTTGGAGGATGATTTAATTACCTGATCACAGTTTAAGGATGTTAAAGTGAGAGTCTGAGCAGCAAATGTTTTTGATGGGGCAGGTTGAAGGGACTGGATGTATTTTTATTGCCCATTTTACTTATATAACTGACAAATGGAATGGCCTGATTTCCCTGTTACCATAATCACTGCAAAACTATCCCTGAGTTATCATCTTCTGCCTGTAGTGCTTTCCCTTGAGCATGTGGCTAAGATTTTTTGATATGTATCCCTTGGGTCTTGTAGCTTCAGGAGTCTAGGACAACCTGTGTGTCTTTTCCTGTGAGTTGTGGCCGGGCTGGGGTCCAATTCCCAGTGTGCACGGGGAGGTGTGGGCTTGAGCTGGGGGCTCTGGGATGATAAACCTGTATTCTCTTTGCAAATGAGGTAGATTACCACTGTAAGCATTTTCTAGGTGTATAGGCGAACAGTTTGGGGGTATAGAGAACCGTATACTCAGATGATTCAAGCATCAGAGTGAATGAGGAGAAGACAATCAGAACCAGGCTGCAGCAGTGATTTTACTTTGGCATCTTCCGAACTCAGTTCATGTGGCTGTAGTTTTGGAGTTGTATTACTTTCTTACGTTTCTAACAGTTTCACTTGGCTTGTTATCATGATATTTGAGAGGCTGATGATGTAAATATTAGATTTTCATTTGTAGGAGGTTGCCTACGTACTGAATTCTGTAAGAAATTGTTCCCTTTAAGTGATTCAACTAATGGACTACGCCAAAGATTGTCATTTGCAGGGATTCAGTTCTCTTCGCAAACACCTGTCCTTTGATAGTTTTTGGAGTATCAGTTGGGACAAAACAATATTTTGTGTTTTTCTCCTCTGCAGTCAAAATTTCACAAGAATATCTGACATTCAGAGTTGAAAATAAATGAACATTTAAACAAAAAAGGCTGAACGGTCTCCTATGTATTTTATGGTGTGAACCTGCCTTTCTTAAATCTATCATTTCCCATTCATCTTCCTTTCCTTCCCGCTTTAAAATGAAGAACAAAAGGGAGAATTTACAATCTCAAAAAAAAAAAAGTATGTGTGGGGGTTTACTGTCATGTTCTAGCTAAAGTTTAGCTAAAACTAGCCTGTAAGTGCCAAGCTGCAGGCATTATCTGGAAGCTGACTGCCATGTTTTTCCCTTTTTACTTCCAAATTTTAGAAAATAATTTCCTTCTAAAGCACTAGGGTACCTTTATGGTGCCTTCAATAGCTTGGGGTTTTGCCTTCGTTACTGAGTGCAGAAAAATTTTAAGGATTTCAGAATCTGCTTACAGTTAAATGGAAAGGAGAGGCAGTCCATCTCCCCTGAACTTGGGTACATAGTGGCAGAGGAGCTGACTGAACGAGACATCTGTAACTAACGGCAAAGGGGGCAAAGAGTGTACAACGGGTATGGATTTTGTACTGGAGCCTTACACTTGACATATCAATTTTCAAGAAATAACCAATAAATGACAGAATAAACAGTTGCAAGGAGCTTCCATAAGAGCACCTAAAGGCAGATGATCCATTGACTCCATAGAATAAGAGATGGGATGTCTTTATCAAGGAAGTAGATAAGAGAAGTTGTAGAATAATGAGACGTGAGGAGAGTTTACTGTGTGAGTGGTGTATAAGGTGCCAGCTACATGGCATCTGAGTGACAGACATGAGAGACCCCACATTCACTAATCTGTTAGCACAGGCCAGAAGCTATAATTGCCACTGTGGCTCATCATTTTCTGTAATGCCTGCGTGCCTACGTGTCTGTGCTGCTCAAATCTAGATTTTTTCAGATCTCCTTCCTCTGCTCTTTGTTCTGGGCTCCATTCTGGTTGCTCTCAGTTGGACTCATTTCAGCCTCTTTCTTCTGCTAGAGCAGTGAATGTTCCCTGATTTTTTGGCAGTTGTTCATTAAAGTTTTACAGGTTTGTTTTTTTTTTTTTTTTTTTTTTTTTCCCTATTTTTTTTTTCCCTCTTATTTTAACTTTTTTTTTTTTTCATCNGGTTGTTCATTAAAGTTTTACAGGGTGTTTTTTTTTTTTTTCTTCCCCCAACATGTCATGTGCTGGCTTCTGCTGCCCGTTCATGTTTGTTTTGGTTACCTTTTATAATATGTGACTACAGCTTGCACCCTTGGTCTGTATTACCGTTTTCTGAGGTCAGTCTTCTTTACATCCCATGCTGTATTTTTCAGTTCAGCTTTTGGCTTGATTCTTTGAAATTTTCTACTCTCTTTGGACCAATATAGTCCTTGTGTTATATGAAAGATTTATTAAGTGGCTTTTTGGGTTGAGGGGGGGGAGGCAGTCGGGATTTCTTTTTTTTCCCCCAGAACCATTGTTGTGGCTGCCTGTCTTTTCTGTGGATGTGCATTTTTAGGTTATATCTTTCTGGTACACAGTGGGCAGATGCCTCTGAGCTCTGCTAGTACTCTGAGCCAACTAAAGGCTGCATGGCCATGGTTTGCATGGCGCTGAGCCCAAGCTGACATATCCTGCCTCTCAGCAGGATTTACCAGCTCAGTCTTGATGCCCTGGCCAACCAACAGTTACGCATTTTGTGTCCACCTTGGAGAGCAGGCAGAACAAGCTCACATGTGCTTGTGATTTACTGCATACTTCCTTCAGAGTACACAGCTCATGAGTTCATCATTTTCCTGGTGGTTGCCTGTGTATTTTCCTTTCTGGTGGTGTCAACAGCAAGCCAGTGATTGTATGTTTACTTCAGAACCTGAAGTTAAAACCATATTCTAGGATTTAGCAAATCTATACATGATGCATTTAAATGTTGGGTGTGTGTTTTTTTTTTTTTTTCCCCAATACCCCTTTTGTGTGTGATAATTATCCCCTTTGGAGGAGTTTGCTGTCACTAGTTTAATTTTTGAGGGTATTATTAAAGTTTGTGATAATTTATCAGGTTGCATTTAGATTTTATATCTATCTATCTATCTCAATCTTTCATTTTCCACCTGGAGATGACATGTGGTAAAGGCAGATCTATTTCTGTTGTGGCAAAGTAAGAAAGCCTTTGCCTCCTTGGATTTTCTGTTCCTTGGAGGTAAACTGGTTCAAATACAGAACGTACCAAGTGAGAGTGGTGGAAGATTTGACAGAGTTTCCCTGAAATCTCCTTGGCTGCAGGTCTGCATGAAATTTGTTTAAGGCTTCTAAAATGTTGATGTAAAGTTTGTTTCGCAAATTAAATGGATGATAACTGCTGGTGGAAGTGGGAGCAAAGCATCTTGATCTGCCACTGGCTCATTCTTGTGTGACCTTCTCTGTGCATGTGGACTTCGGAGAACATTAGTGCTGTATTTTAATAGAAAAGGATATGACTGACCTCTACTTTGCCCAATAGCAAACAAGATGCAAGGCACTTGACCAGCCTATATAGTGGCATAAAAATAATTTATTGGGCAGAAGTTCCTAATAGTTTCAATGGCAATAAGTTCTGATTGAGTGGAGCCTCGGTGATTTGTTTGGACAAGCTTATTGAAACAGTCCCAGATCGCCTTCTCTTCAGTCATAATTTTACTTGGATCCCAACTACTGCTCTCATGCTGTTGTGATACATCCAAAAAGAGGACTCCATCTTTTTCTCATTCTGAAATTTTTCATGTCTCACTGCCTCCAATTTCCTATCCCTGCACATCCTGAACTCTGGAATGCTTTTGCCTGTGCTTTTTCTGTGAGCCACTCTCACCATCCTCAGTATAAAGAGACCACATTATAGAGACATTATCTCCAGAGTTACTATTTATACATTTTAATTTGCACCCATCCAGCATTTTAACTGTTCTGACATGGATTCCAAGATTTTTGTCTGTTAGAAGTAGTTCCCTGGCAAAACTGCGAAGGTCTTCAGGGAATTACAGTGCAGAGATTTGCAGATGGTTGGAGACTTGCTCAGACATACTCTGCTGGGTAGCACAGACAGACTTGCCCAGTGTTTGAATGGTGTACGTAAAAAGACAGTGTATTTAATGTTAACGATGGCACTTGAACCTTTTTACTCCGTAAAGTCGTAGTGTTAGAGTGCTGGCCTTTTCACCCTTAAAACATCTTTGAATGAGAAACATTCTTCTCTCAGAACATTTCAAGTAGTTGTGAAAATGGCTTTTTTTGCTATATTAAAAGAAAAAAAAATATATTGTGTGCATTCTGAAGTCTGAGAAAATCTCAGGGAGTTTTTGTTTTGTTTTATTTTACTCCTGTTAATTTTTTTTCTTTTAACACAGATTCCTGTAGCTGACTAAGAACAGTAAAACTAAGGGGGTGAAATCTTTAACCCTGCAGTCCCTTGTTCAGGCAACACTCATTCATCAGTGGCCTTTTAGGAGTTCATAGCTCCTTGACTTCCTTAAGGAATGCCCAATTTATAGCTTCCAGTTCATATAAAAACCTTGGGGAAAGTTTAGTCTGCCCTGAGGGCCATTCCCAGTTCCTGTGTTCCAGATTTCTGTTTATATTTACTGTGGACAATAGTTATGATTGGGTGACAAGGGGAGGACCATGTTTTAGTGCCATTAGGAGAAGGAACGCTTGGGCAGAGTGGGTACTGACTGTTGTCTGTTGGGTTTCAGATGGGACTTAAATGTACCTCTAATGTGAACTGGAGATGAATGGGATTTAGAGCTATGGACAGTGTTAGAAGACAGGCTATACCATGAAGACTGAAACTTAGCTTTGTCAGATAGGATAATGTTAGGGATCCTTCGTAAGAGCTATTAGTCAACTAAAAAGAACTCTTACTGACTTTATGTAATTCTTGCTGGAATTGCTCTTTATGTTTGATTTACCTGTGAACATTTTTTTTTTTAATTCATGTTCATTTGCAGAGTAAATTTTTTCTCTGTCTTACTAATAAGTTTGTAAGAAGCAAGATAAATCAAGGCAAAATCAACAGATGTAGGTGCTCTGTGGAGGAAGCAGATCCAAACGAAGGCATCTTTGCCAACATGCACCTCTAGGACCTGTACTATGGGAGAGGATTTCTTGCCAGGCTGTGCACACCAGTGTATTAGCAGGTGGTGACCTTTGGAAAGTAGTTGTCTGTGTTGGGCGCAGAAGGAGCAGATGGCTCTGGGCAAACCTCAAAAACACCATACTGAAACAAATTCATAAATATTCAGGGTGTGGTAAAGACTGTAGGTCTATGAACATTCCTTTCAAGGCAAACATGATAGGAGGGGCCCCATCCTCTCATTCTACCCCGTTTATACCTTCCTTGCTGGACATCAGGCATGATGATGGCACAGTCTGTGGGGCTATGCAGTGTATCAGAGTAAGGAAAGGAGATATTTTGGAAGCAGATTGTTGGCATAGTTACCTGGTCTGTACAGGGAAGTGGAAAAGGGACTGGACAGGAAAACAGCTTTTACATTGCCTTAGCTCTTGGGGATTTAATATTTGCTTTGTAGTGGCTGAGTAACTTTTAAGGTGGAGATGGAATTAAGAGTGTTTCTGAGGTGAGCATTATTCACAGTTCTCCAGTGGTGATAAGAGCTTGGGGATCCACCATGCTGAAATCTTGCTCTGCTTTTTTTTGTTTGTTTTTGTTTTTCTTTGGTGTTTTTGGACTCCGATGTTGTTTGTTCAGCTGATATGTGCTTCTGTTATTGCAAATGAGTATGGACTAAGGGTAGGTGCCAAAAAACCAAGACAGTAATCAATCTTTTAGGCTCCATTTATATTTTCAGTGTATTTTTCCCAAGAAAAATTAATCTTATTTTGCTAATAGGTGGCTTTGCTGCCAAGTACCAAGTATAGCTGCAAAAAAAACCAAGCAACATTTTCTCCAGCTATGATTTTATGTACGGAGTAAGATGGACCCTCTGTCCTTGGCTACTTCATGCTGACTTCATGAATTGATTTACACAATCCTGCCTTTGGGCCTCTCAAAGATGTCTTGTTGGTGTCCTGAATCTGAGAAGTTTGATTTGTTAAAGATCTGTTGGATCACTTAGTCCTTTCCCAGTGAGTCTGTGCAGTTATTTCTCATAAAGTATTTTAACTTAAAAATTTCTAATTTATGGTGATTTATTACTGGTTTATTTTTAATGTTTATGCCACACATTGTTTCTCAAAGGATCAATTTTTCAGGGCACTCACCACTGAGGGGTGCTCTGCATTTGTGAGACTGCCCTGAATTTTGGAGCCAAGAGGGAGGCAGTAGGAACCACTGGCTGGGATTTTGGTGATGAGTTGCTAAAAATAATCTTTGTAGGAAATGACTGCATTTATGATTCAGTCATTAAGGGTTATGGACACTTCCATTTAATAACTAAATTTCAAGGGTTCCATTTTGTCGTGGGTTGACCTTGGCTGGCTGCCAGGTGCCCACCAAACTCTTCTCTCACTCTATCTCCTCAGCGGGACAGAGGGAGAAAATACATCAAAAAAACAATTTGTGGGTCAAGTTTAACAGGAAAAAAAACAAAGGCTGTGCACAGAAGCAAAGCAAAAAAAAAAAAAAAAAAATATTTACTCTCTACTTCCCATCAGCAGGTGATGTCCAGCTACTTCCTGGGAAGGAGGGCATCAGTACACATACTGGTCCCTTCGGAAGACAAATGCCTCACTAAGGAATGCGTCCCCCCTCCTTAGACTTCGTTGCCGAGCATGATGTTTTTATGATACGGAATATCCCTTTGGTCAGTTTGGGTCAGCTGTCCTGGCTGTGTCACCTCCCAAGCCCTCGCCCACTCCCAGCCTACTGGACTTTGGATGAGGTTGGGAAGACATCCTTCATGCTGTGCAAGGACTGCTCAGGACTCTCCAAAACATTGATGTGTTGTCAACACTGTTCTAGCTACAAATACAAAGCACAGCACTATATGGGAGGAAAGTTAACTCCATCCCAGCCAGACCCAGTACACAGTTAAGTTATTAATTATAGTGATATTTACAGAATATTCTTTTCTACTGTAAATTGGTTCAAAGCAATTAAATTATATTTTAATCCCTGATTTAGTAGTAACTAAAAGGTTCCTGGATAAGAAAAACTTGCATTTTAAAATTATCTAAATTAGAGGTCAGTCAGCAGTTGTTTCCTCCCCTCTTCATTCGTATGTGTTCTTGATATGGAATAGGATTATTTTGGATCCAAGTTCTGAATGTCTGATGGCAGATATTTATTATTTGTCATTTTCTGGAAACTGAGGAGTTTTGTTCTTTTCAACTTATAACTAGTGGTTTTAGTGGGCCACATTTCACTGAGCTGTGGTCTTCACAAAACATTACATTTCTTTGTGATTTTTATAAGTTAAAAGTACAAAAGCAAAATCCAATAATGCATGTATTAACTCTGCTAATATTTTAAATAATTTATTTTTATATTGTTTCAGAGTAGTTGCTCTGAAGGATATAGGTAACCTTATCCTGTGAAGTGATTTATTAATGGAGAGTAGGACTGCTTTTTATCGAACTGAAGGATTATAATAACGTGAAGTTAAAACTATTTAGTTCCCTTCTTCTCTTCTTCTTCTATTCCTTTGTAAGATAAAGGTCATTTGAAGTCAATGGCTGGTACATTTGGAACTAATAGCAGGAAATGCTCTTTCTAACCAATCTCTTTTATAGGCAGGGCTGAGCCCATTTCTCATTATAAGATGTGTTCACTTGGTCATAATTCTGGTAAACTTGAGAGCAGTAAGGCTGAACATTCCATGTCCAGCTGTCTGCCTCAGACCAAATTTGGAGTTTTTATGCAAAATACTCAGCTCTTTCCAAGGCTGAGACTAGGACAAGCTTTTGTTCCCTTATTTGAAATTCTTGAATCTTTTTTGTTGTTATTGAACAGCACTGTTCAATTAGCAATTAAGGGTGTGGAGTTGAAGCTTGAGGAGGTGGAAGAGTCTGTTGTTTTAGGTATGTGTCCTTGGCCATGGAAGTCGGTCCAAATTTGGTAACGTTTTATGTGACTTTAAATAAAGAAAGTTCACATATACTTGTAAGACCTCTTTCTTAGCACCAGACAGTGCTGGAATATTCTGTTCACTCAGTATGTTCAAGGAAGCCTCTGAAAGTCAGTGGGAAGATAGAGAGCCGTTTGGTAGAAGTAGAGAGAGATAATAGGCAACCAACAGAGCCTGTCTGAGAAAGGTGTTTGAAGTGCCTTGGGTAAAGGCATTTGGCAAGAAGCCATGGAGAGATGTACTACACTAGAAGCTTGAAGGGGGACAGTGATACCTGATAATGGTGGTCAAACGGAAGGAAAGAGGGGTTGAACCTGGGGGAGATGAACAAAAGGACTGGGGTCACCAGCCCCTGCTTTCCTCAAAAGTGGTGTGAAAAGAATATACTTGTATGAAATTTGCAGTAATTTGTGTCTGAATTTCAGCTAGCTGTGAAAAATGGTAGTTTGTTGCTGTGGTCATTTGCTGCAGTGTCTCAAGGATTTGTATGATAGGTGTATGTGTGAACTGTATACAATGATAACTATATACACTAAAAGCATATTTAAAGAAAAAGCAAAGGTTATGGATATATACATCAGGGATTAGAATGGCCTGGATAAACTGTATTCTGTAGCCTTATGAAACTTTTGTGATTTAGGGATATTTTTTCCTGTATATCACTGTCATAACATTAAGTGCTTCCTGGTTAAGTAAGCCTGAGCCAATCTTGTACTAAAAGTTTGGTGCATCAGCTGGAGGTTTTCTGGTTGTCAGCTGTGTAAAGGGAATACTGCTGTTTGTACTACTGCTCTCCCACGCGTTGCAAAGTCTGTGTGCAGGGGACATAGGAAATAAAAGGAAGCTGTTATGGGTAAGGTAGCTGAATCCATACGTGGAGATATGGGTCCCAGCTCTGTCTTTGCTGCAGAGTTTTGTCTGTTGCTCAACAGCAACTTAACATTTTGCACATTTCATCTTGTTTCTTTATGTTGAAACTGAAGTCCCCAAGACTGAAGTACTGGATATTTGTACAAGTAACTGAAGTCCATAATTTGGACATATTCAGGCGCTAGGAATCCAAGAGTAAATACCCTGAGACCCCTGTATATTTTCGGTAGTTAAGCTTTTTTCACCTCAGTTCGCAGGTTGTCCTAGAAGAGCGGATAATGCCATTCCTGCTTTCCAGGGTGTGTTATGAAGAATGATTAATGACTGTGGTGAGAGCTATAAAAAAACTCCTGAGGAAGCTAGTATCTCTACCTTGATGGTAGGATTTGAATAGTCTGGTCTGAAAAAGGATACAGACGTATGGAACCATCTCTGCTGTGTACAGAATAAAGCAGGGGGGCTTCTTAAAGGTTAATATATCAGTACCTGATTAAAGACAATATCCTAATGCATTTGTGCAAGAGGGACAAATTAAGCTTGTACAGGCAGCCATTCCCTAACTTATGAATGTTTGACTTTGCAATCTTCTAAAGACTCTTTTCATGCAGCTTTTTTTTAAAATGTGTAATTTATGTTTCAACTGGGGAAGAGGCTGGTAGACTCATCACGAAGAGAGGCTGAAATGTGAAGCTGTGTATTAGAAGACCTTCAGATTTAGTTATAGCTATTTTTTTGTGTGTGGAAATAAGTGCTTTCTTGATGCTGTGTTGCTATCTGTAGTTCTGTGGTTACTGCTCTGAGAATGAAATGATCACGGAGAGTGTTTTTTCCACAGCTGCAGTATGCATGGAGGTGAGCCTGTGGCAGCCCCTGGAGGAGCCAGTTGCCGGGGCACTGGGCGGTTTTGTTCGGTTGCTGCCTGTCTCTGTTCATGGCCAAAGGCAGGCTTCTCTTTTAAGGGCTGAAAACCTTTCACAAATGCTTTGTTTACAGTAAAAAAGAATTGTTGCATTGCTAGGGATACATGGTGGAAAATGAAAGCAACCCCATTCTTCTGTATTTTCTATCCTGTAGGTAAAATACAAGAGAGACTTTGAAGAAAGCAAAGGAAGAGGGTTCAGTATTGTGACCGATACGCCCGAGTTACAAAGACTGAAAAGGACTCAGGAACAAATCAGTAATGTATGTGACTGCCACCTAAAGTGATTGTAGATGGAGAAATAGTGTGTCTAAGAAAAGGCATGTTTGTTGGTGTTTCTGATGAAGTCTGTGAGAGTGAAGAATCTGATTTTGGTGACCGATTTGTGTATGTCAGATTTTGAAGTGTGTGTAACTTTATACCACGGACTTGTACAGCACATTGGCAATGTGTGTTCACCTCTCCAGCTTTCAGCAAGTATGCTCAAAGTATTTTCTATACTAAAATGACTTGGTGCTTTTTGCTTCTTTAATAGATTTGCCAGCAAGTAAGACTACTTTTGTAACTTTTTATTTACATAAACTATATAAGCTGTAAAATTTTGTCTTTTTTTTAGCAGGGGCTGTCAAAATTAACATAACTGGCAGGACGGAGTTTTCTCAAAGCAGATAAATTTTGATACCAAGTTTTAAAAGAAAATACATGCAAGACAATGTTCTGCAAGATGAGAAGGGAATGTCAAATAGCAAAACAGCCATGTGTTTAATTGTCTTAGAGCTTGAATGGAGAATACTTTCAAGAGTGGGATTTTTAATCACGGGACTTTTCCTGACTTATGTTTTCACTAGGAAAGTTATTTATTTATATTGTATTCCCTTGTAGCATATTTAACTCACTGCATGATGGAATATTGGGTGATTTGTAGTGCAAGTTATGATATGTATGAAATAGGTCAGAATTAGAGTTAGCTGGAAATTATAGAGAATTAATACCATTAGCTTGTACTTGCTTCCCTCCTGATTGTTCTACTGCTGTGAGAACTTGGTCTCCCTAGATTATTTTGTGAAATTTTTTAAAAATCATTCCTTGTAGTAATAAAATAACAGCATCGCAGCAGAGGCACCCAGTGTAAGTATGATTACAAGAAAATGATGATGTTTATTTATTATCACAGCAGTGGAGATGTACCATTCTTGCTGAAGTGTTCACTAGTTAAGATCCAGAGCTGGTGTTTAAGGTGAAAAATTGGGACTCTTCTCCTTGAGCCTTGGCCAGTGGGGAGGATAGTTAATTTAAGAGCCATGCAAATGCTCCTGTGCGTAGATAAGACGAGAACAAAAGCTCATATCTTATGTTAATGCTGGGGCTAACTGAAATTTCAGGTTTGTGAGAGAGAAGGACATATTCTTCAGAGTGGCAGAAGTCATGGCCATTAAGGCTTCAAAATGGGATCTGGGCAACTTCAACGAGTCCCTGGTTTTAATCAGCTGTATTTTTTATTCAGACCAGGAACTTAAATTGGGTCCTCTCATGACCTACATAGCTTCCTTGAGCAAAAGTGATTCTTTTGTATGGGGTAGTTCTGGAACACATTAAGGAGATGAAACGAGCAATGCTCTGATGAATACTTAATCCCTTGCATGGGTCTGCTCTGTTAGGAGAGGTTGAGAGGAGTACCCTACAGCAGACCTACTGTACTCAGGTTTGGATATTAGCATGCCAAGATATTTAATTAGATTGCTCAACATCAGAATATATAATAGTATGACACAGCTCAATTGCATACTCTCTCTCTCTTGTTCAAAGTATATTGGGTTGTCTTTTGTGGGAAATGGAGAAAATAATAACAACCAAGTAGTTTTGTGAAATGGGAGTTTTCTTCCCATCTCTATTTTTGAGTGGGACAAGGAGGTTTCTCTTCTAGTAGAAGACCTTGTTGTACAATTTAGGATACTGTCTGGCTCCTGAACCAGAGGTATCTACCTGCCTTTTCAGACCCAGAAATATATTTCTAAATGTGAAAAATGTTTGTCTTTTTTTTTTCCAATTTTTTTTTTTCTTGATGGCTGGATGTAACACTTTGGTCTCTTCATTCCTAACCACCCAGTCTTGACAATACAGAGTTGTTCCATTCAGTCTTAACAATACAGAGTTGTTCATTCAGTCTTAACAATATAGAGTTGTTTTCTTGTTGTATGTAGCTGACAGAGATTGCAAGTTATGGACTTTAATAGAAATAATTAATATTGAACGATAAAATGGAATTTTAAAAATCTGCATGATAAAAGAAGTTGCATTTCATTCATGCTTACACTAAAATAATAATTTGATTTATAGCATTATATCCTAGAAAGGTAATTCTGCATAGGCTACAGCTTGAATCTAATTAGAAAACTCCTGTATTATAGAAATGTATTCCACACAGAGTAGTTTCTGTGTTTATCAGATAAACAGTATACATCGTGGACTAAGGATCTAATTAAGGTTTCAAGACACTGAAAGGTAAGCACTTGAATAATTCTAAAATAATTTTACTTTTCATATATAGCAAAATGAAAGAATACTAATATATATATTTAATTTTCAGTTCTGTTTTGATTCACCTTGAAGTATTGGAAACTTTTCAAAGTACCTATTTGAAACAAAACTGTAACAACTTCCTTGAAGGGGTAAGTGAGCAGAGTTAAGTGTGTAGCTATTCTTGATGAAGATGAATAACAAAACTAATTGTAATAGATGTTATTTATCAGAAATCTTTATAAAACATTGTCTTTTTGTCCTGATATTAAGTTTTGCAGCATACATGAATATTAGCATAGTGCTCTGACTTTGTAAAGGATCTCTTATGATATCAGTATAAACCTTGAGAGGAAAAAAGGTAGTGGGGGGAGTGGGAGGAGAGTGGGTTGATGGAAGGGACTGGATTTTGGTTGCTATTTTGCCACCAGCAATCCTGCCTCTGAAGACTTAGACCAAGCTCGTGGGATTTGTTTTGTGTCTCAATAGATGTATCGGGACCAGAATGGAGTTTCGTAGAAAAGGATGAAATATACGCCAGTGTCTCATGTTTTTTAGCATTAAAAGCCCAATTCTGCGGGTGTACAACATGATTGCTAGAATTGCAAAGCCTCTCTAGGACATTCAGGTTCAGCTGCCCCAAACTGCAACTGTTAAAGCTTTGTAGTACTGAGTTATCCTGAAAGGTGTAAACCACACATACTAGCACGCTGGTCTAGATTGATGTAGGGAAAGCTGCATAAGCTAAGCAGCTTTTTTTACTGATGACTTTGCAGGATTTTTAGCACCCTTTGCATGACTGAGGAGGCACTTTAAAACTTAAATGAATTTTACAAATTAATAGATGTGAAAATATTTAGAAGTATTATAAGAAGTATATATGTTTTTAAGTATTATAAGAGTTTATTAATATTTTTTTGATTATTCAAAGTATAAAATTTCCATAATTTCTGCTGCAGATGTCACTGTTTCTTGGCGTTGAATATGTAGTTAATACAAAATCTATACTGTTCACACAGTGAAATACTTTCATTTTGTTAAAAGACCTTGCAGTGGGTTTTTGTCTATCTTGAACTTTGTGAGGATNTCAGGTGTCAAAAGGAACAGAATAATTAAAGAAGATGGCAAAAGTCTGTTTATTGATCTATCATGACACATGGCTAAATGAAGAAGTGGGAACTCAGTCTAATAATATTTCCTTTGGGGAAATGGAACACTTTCAGCAGTTTGCAGCAATGAGCTGCAGCTTACTGCCACTACACATTTATGTCTAGATACATGGCTTGAAGCATATTTTATCCTATGTGAACTTAGTTGCTCTTTCTTAAATCTGTTCCTGGTAAATGTCTGCAAAGTATAAAGCAAACCAGGTGTCCATACAAATTGATGGAGTGAGAAGATTTCATTCAGATAAAGGTCAGTGCTTGGATAGTAGAGGTTGCTGGCTTGGTTGTATGGCTGGAAGGGTGGATGGAAGCTTTCACAGTGGTTGCCCTCATTACATTGAGAGCCTGTGTAAGCATTTCTCACTTCCACATTCCTGCTGTTATGAACTTATGTCATATGGGAGCAAGAAGCAATGCGCATCTGTGCCCTTCCCTTTAAGAGCTAGAAAAATGGAGCCATGCAGTTCATTTATATGTACGTGACTCATTTTCCAGGAGGTTGGGATTGTATATGAAATGAAAACTATACATTAAGGTAAAAAAGCAAAAGAAGAAAACAGATTAAAGTCAGTTTATGAAGCACATTTCCAAGGTATCCTATTTTGGTGAAGACTGTCAGTTAGAGCTAGTAAAGAGAAAGTCTCTGAATCACCCAGGGGGTTGGGGGCATCTATCCCATATACCAGGAGCTGAACTCCTCACTGAAGTTAGTGAAGCNGCGTTGAATATGTAGTTAATACAAAATCTATACTGTTCACACAGTGAAATACTTTCATTTTGTTAAAAGACCTTGCAGTGGGTTTTTGTCTATCTTGAACTTTGTGAGGATTTTCAGTATGAATGCAAATATTCTCAAATTGAAAAAAATACCATGTATTTTTATAGGTGATTTTGACAATAAGCTAAATGTAAACCGAGTTAACAAGGAAAAAAAAAAACAGGTGTCAAAAGGAACAGAATAATTAAAGAAGATGGCAAAAGTCTGTTTATTGATCTATCATGACACATGGCTAAATGAAGAAGTGGGAACTCAGTCTAATAATATTTCCTTTGGGGAAATGGAACACTTTCAGCAGTTTGCAGCAATGAGCTGCAGCTTACTGCCACTACACATTTATGTCTAGATACATGGCTTGAAGCATATTTTATCCTATGTGAACTTAGTTGCTCTTTCTTAAATCTGTTCCTGGTAAATGTCTGCAAAGTATAAAGCAAACCAGGTGTCCATACAAATTGATGGAGTGAGAAGATTTCATTCAGATAAAGGTCAGTGCTTGGATAGTAGAGGTTGCTGGTTTGGTTGTATGGCTGGAAGGGTGGATGGAAGCTTTCACAGTGGTTGCCCTCATTACATTGAGAGCCTGTGTAAGCATTTCTCACTTCCACATTCCTGCTGTTATGAACTTATGTCATATGGGAGCAAGAAGCAACGCGCATCTGTGCCCTTCCCTTTAAGAGCTAGAAAAATGGAGCCATGCAGTTCATTTATATGTACGTGACTCATTTTCCAGGAGGTTGGGATTGTATATGAAATGAAAACTATACATTAAGGTAAAAAAGCAAAAGAAGAAAACAGATTAAAGTCAGTTTATGAAGCACATTTCCAAGGTATCCTATTTTGGTGAAGACTGTCAGTTAGAGCTAGTAAAGAGAAAGTCTCTGAATCACCCAGGGGGTTGGGGGCATCTATCCCATATACCAGGAGCTGAACTCCTCACTGAAGTTAGTGAAGCCTGTATTGGATGCAGAGGGAGAGCATGAAATCCATCTGATTTTGGAAAAGCTATAAGTAAAGCCAACCAGTCTTTTTTATTTTTTTTTAAATATTCTGATTCCAAGAAGTAAATTAACAGTGCNATCAGCTAAACACCTGTTTTCTGGAGAAAGACACAAATGATAAGGAATTGGGTACTACCTCTGATGTGATAAAAAATACGTCTTCATGTATCAACTAAAGGAGGACACAAATGACATTACCACTGTACTTGTGCACATCTGCACATCTGAAATTAGAAACTGTCCCTAACAGACATTGAGCCATGGCTCCGTTTTTGGAAGCTATTGGCGCAGTTGTTCAACCTGTTTACTTGCTCAAACATAAAATGGTCTCCTAAATTGCCAAAACAGATTGCAGAGAAAATTGGCAGGAGAAGATGTTAACAACAAGGCCCAGAGGTCCATTTGTAGGATGCACAGCGTAAAGCCTGCAGATACTCGTCTCTAAGGGCTTTTTTCCTTCCATTGAATTTAAGTGAAGGAGAAGAATAGCATGAAAGGGAAACAAGAAAAATTGACAGCACCATCATTGTCTGCATTTCACAAAACCAACCGTGGCACATCAGCGAAGAGGCGATAAGCATGTTAAATCACATACAAAAAGAGCTTATATTGTTCTAGGCAACACTGGGATTTTCACTGCTTCTGAAGTGATTCACACTTCATCTGACTATGATAGCATGATTTTATTGTTGTTGTTTCATTTGAGAAATAGGCATTTAATAATATATGACAACTGTGTCTGCTAACATAGACTGAGTAGCAGTTGCTGACCAGTGTAGGGAGTGCTGCATGCCTGTAGCAGGCATGGAGGGCTTGGTGTGCTACGGTACCGATTGCTTTCCGCTCCTGTGGGTTCTGACAGTTTAACATGAACTGCAACTCCAAGAGCTATTCATTTTGGCTTAATTCCACACAACTGTGTTTCAAATATACTGCATATAACTCATGTGATTAAGCATCTACCAGTTGCATTCAACAGCATTTTTTTCTGGATGGAAGCTAGGAGGTTGACTGTGTCATTCCTATGGCTAATACAAGTGTATCTCTGCAAGAAGGTAGAGTTCCTACTGGGCTTCTGTGCAGTGGACATACATGCATAGAGTCATGTCCAGCCTTGTCACTTTTCTGGATTTACCTTCTAATCTTTCTTTGTATAGGTACATAAAAATGGAAATTCTGAGAAGCCCCAGGTTCTTCGGCTTTCTAATATTTCTATGTTGAAGTTTTTTGACTTCTCATTTTGAGTAAGCAGAAATAATTCTGCCTTTAAATGTGGAGTCCTAATAGATGCTTTAGAAATTACTTAGCAAAAGAACATGAATTTTCAATGACTGTTAGTATTTTTTGCAGATTTTTATATAGTTTGCATATACAGTACAGCTTTCAGAAATTTGTAAAATGACTGAACACATGCTTAAGAAATGATGAGTCTAAGGAAATGTAAGTAATATTTTAGAACTCATGCTAAGTGAGCAACTGGGAACCTTTGAGAATGCATTTCAAACCTCAATGTGTATTCTACTTAAAAAAGAAAGACCTTTAGTGATAATTATTAAAGTATTATGCAAAGATAGAAAAAGACAGTGTTAGGTTAGTAGTACCTATGTATATGAATTCTTTGCCTAGACTTTCAGTTAAATGTATTAAATTATTTAATGGCATACTACTTTGTCGGCTTCCTCCTGCTTTGATCCCTGGGTAGAACAATAGTCATCATGCATTCAGCTTTATAATACTTTCTTTCGTTTACTGTTTATTTGCTGTATGGTATGATATTCCAAACACTGTAAAATGTTGTAAAAAACAACCTGTAACAACTTTGTGGAGTTTTCCTCAAAGCTCTTTTCTCACTTCTTTAACTGTATTGAATGAAGTTGTTTTCAGAGTTGTCTAAGAAATGGGGAGGTATTGGAATCCCCTTTTATGCAGTCCTTATTTACATGAAGAACTAGAGCACAGAGATTAAAGTATTCATGCTAGTCCAGTAAGTGGCACCTAGAGTAAGCCATTATCTTCTATGTCAGGCTTCCATTAGAGGTAGTGGGAGGCACAGCCTTACCTAGAGGATTTTGCAGCTGTTTGTTGGGGAGGAGGAGATCACTGAGAATCCAGAGCAGTGTGTTTGTGATTCATCAGGGGTAATGCTGACTTCTTTTTCTGTCCCCATAACTTTTTCAGATTCTTTTTGTTGGTCTCCCTTTCTTAATCCTTGTGATATACATGACAATAACTCCCAACATGTGGGAAGAAACAGTATTTCTAGACCCCAGAATGCCAAGTTGCAGAGTACTTTTTGGAATGTTGGATTCTCATTATAATTGTTATGTATGAATCTGTCAGTACAGGTGGAGTTGAATAATTCAGTTGACATTGACTACTGGAAAAATCCTACTGAGCAGGTGGACTTTCAATTTGCAGCAATGTATAGCTTAGTCACATTAGGTTATATTTCATGGGGCTAGTAAAACAGATATCCCTAACGTAGTGACATTCTTCACCTGCTGAAGATCAGCTTCCTGGTCCAGAGCAGGAAAAGCGTTAAGAGTCTATCAGTGACATTGTTATAAGGGTATTTCTTTTGCAACACAGGTGGAAAGGTTCATAACTCTTCACTAGAAATAACAGAAACATTTTAAGCATTTTACCATTGAGAAGTTGGAAAACAAACCCCTGCCCAGGGGAGTCTACTGCATTTGGAAAAACTGTTAGCATTAAAAATAGGGATTTATAATAGGTGTTAGTGAGTTGTTTGGGCTATTATATCCCACACTACTCATAATAGCATTGGATGTGTAAATTCAGATAGGCATTTGGGTAAGTCCATTGAAACGCTAACCCCAAATCTATACTGAAGTTCTGTTAGGCTACTAATGTGTGAGAGAACCACATCAACCAGTTGTGTAAAATGGAAGTGCTTGTCTGTCAGACATGAGTCTGTTTGGACTTGAGTGGCGTGTGACCTTGGGACACTTTCTGCCTGGGGAAGGCTCCCTTTCAGCAGCCCCACAGTGAGGATGGATAAATGACCTCAAAGGACCCTTGCAGATGTGAAGCTGAAACTGTCCTCAAGGATGTAGGGGGAAATATTTTAGGTTTAGTGGATCTTTTGTAGTCAAAGCAAGGAGACGTGATGCCTACATAGCTGCCTCTTAAATTATCTTATTCCATCTGGCCTTATGCTATAGGTTTGGTTACAAAAAACTCCTTTTTCTCCTTTTTTAGCAGATATGATATGTGTGATTATGGTTTATTATGTTTTTTCTAGGATTTTAGAAGTCTTTTTTGGAAGTTTTTTTAGAACTTTAAAAGTTTTTTTAGAAGAAATTGCTCTAACTATTGCTTATTTTCTGCTCTATCAGTTCTTTAGTATGAAATTAGTTAATTACAAAAGTTTTAGAGCTTTTATGATGTTAAAATACATCTCAAAGTCTGAAAAAGTTTTCAGTGACGTTCCACAGGGAATAGTGTAGTTTTTCTGATTCTAATTTTAATAAATAAATTTGACAGGATGACTGTAACCTTGCTCACTGTATTGACAAAATAGAATGAGTTGTGTGGTGGAAGTAAAACAAGCCATCCAGAAAAATCCCCAAAGGCATGGTTTTACTGCATTGTGTAAGTGGGTCAACTCATACATGAGAAATGAATGCTAATTGTAAACTGGTTCCAAAACTGTAGACTTTAAATAGAATTGAATCAAATGATAACCTATATATTTTCATAGAGGTGTCCCATCATGCTTCTCTTTAGAAAACAGCGACAAAGCTGAGCATTACAGTGAAATAATTAAAACACGTATTTTGTGATACATCAGAATTGTGTCACTGAACTCCAAAATCAAAGGCATTGTATTCGTTTACGTCACTGGCACTTGCAAATTTTAAGTTGAACCTGTATTTGGTTAAACCCATATTTGGGTTGATGGGTTGCTTTATGTGAGATACACTTTAATTCAGTAAAGAATGCTGTGGGTTTTTTTTTCATCAAAATGTTCAATCCAGTCCAGGAAAATACCTCTTGGGTCTTTTCTGGTTAAAATAGTAATAAACCAGAAATTTTTAGTTAGGAGATANGGAAGGCTCCCTTTCAGCAGCCCCACAGTGAGGATGGATAAATGACCTCAAAGGACCCTTGCAGATGTGAAGCTGAAACTGTCCTCAAGGATGTAGGGGGAAATATTTTAGGTTTAGTGGATCTTTGGTAGTCAAAGCAAGGAGACATGATGCCTACATAGCTGCCTCTTACATTATCTTATTCCATCTGGCCTTATGCTATAGGCTTGGTTACAAAAAACTCCTTTTTCTCCTTTTTTAGCAAATATGATATGTGTGATCATGGTTTATTATGTTTTTTCTAGGATTTCAGAAGTCTTTTTTAGAAGTTTTTTTAGAACTTTAAAAGTTTTTTTAGAAGAAATTGCTCTAACTATTGCTTATTTTCTGCTCTATCAGTTCTTTAGTATGAAATTAGTTAATTACAAAAGTTTTAGAGCTTTTATGATGTTAAAATACATCTCAAAGTCTGAAAAAGTTTTCAGTGACGTTCCACAGGGAATAGTGTAGTTTTTCTGATTCTAATTTTAATAAATAAATTTGACAGGATGACTGTAACCTTGCTCACTGTATTGACAAAATAGAATGAGTTGTGTGGTGGAAGTAAAACAAGCCATCCAGAAAAATCCCCAAAGGCATGGTTTTACTGCATTGTGTAAGTGGGTCAACTCATACATGAGAAATGAATGCTAATTGTAAACTGGTTCCAAAACTGTAGACTTTAAATAGAATTGAATCAAATGATAACCTATATATTTTCATAGAGGTGTCCCATCATGCTTCTCTTTAGAAAACAGCGACAAAGCTGAGCATTACAGTGAAATAATTAAAACACGTATTTTGTGATACATCAGAATTGTGTCACTGAACTCCAAAATCAAAGGCATTGTATTCATTTATGTCACTGGCACTTGCAAATTTTAAGTTGAACCTGTATTTGGTTAAACCCAGATTTGGGTTGATGGGTTGCTTTATGTGAGATACACTTTAATTCAGTAAAGAATGCTGTGGGTTTTTTTTTCATCAAAATGTTCAATCCAGTCCAGGAAAATACCTCTTGGGTCTTTTCTGGTTAAAATAGTAATAAACCAGAAATTTTTAGTTAGGAGATATGAAAGAAAATTGTAGAAATTTCTGTCCTACTTGATTCATCTTCTATTTGTGATATAACATTCATACTGCAAGGCAAGGCTTATATAAAAGGCATCACCAATTTAAGAAATTGATACATAATCTTCAAATATGTAACATAACATTTAATGGACTTAATTTTTAATCCACAGTAATTACCATGTCTTGTCAACAGATGCATGTGTTACCGAAGTAAACCTCTAGGTCAATATGGACTTGTTTAAAACTCCGAACATCCTAACTGGATGTGCAAATGTGAGCAATAAATTGAGAGGTATGCTATTTTCACATTTTGCTGCAATATTGACTGTATTGCACATACCTCTTCGTACTGGAGTTTATGGGATGAAAAACTCCAAGCTGTAATGAAGACAGCTATAAAAAGTGTTTTGTGGCAACTGTTGTAAACACCTGTCTGTCATCTGACTAGAGGGACTTGAGTCTCTCTTTAAACACTAGTGACCTCAGGATTTAATCGGCTTGGAAGGTTTCTGATATTTAAATTTATGGCTTTTTCTGTTGTGGTATTAAGCAACTAAATCATGACAAAAAGCCAACAACTTCTTTTTCCTGTGTCACTTTAATGTTTTTAGGCAATATAAAAATCACTTGTTATTTTTAATGAATACATGTTTTTGAAGACGGTATTTTTTACATATAGTAAAAAGAGAAATAAAATAAAACCTCTTCATAGTAGCTCAACTTGGGAGCTAATTAAAATTAAGGTTTTAGAATGAAGAAAAATTAATTAGCCAAAAAGTTGAGAACCAGGCATTAGCACCTCCAGAGATCCTTGAGTAGTTAAACGGTTGCAAGGAAAAGATAATTTCTAGTTTCCTTGTTTTCCTATACTGTCCATTAACTACTTATCATTTCATGTTTTTAATTCTGTTTTATCTGATGCTTTTGTGCTGTGCCTCAGTTGCTAGGGCAGCATCCTAGGCAGTAAACCTCCTGCTGAAGAACATGATGCTCTGCTGCTTCTAAAGCTAATACCATCTTTAATCTTGATCCCTGGAGATTTGAATGTCTCACCTCTATGATGCTCACAGACTTCATTGACCTTGACAGCAGGGGTATCTAGTCCTCTGCTGCACTCAGGTTTTTTTATTTTATTTTATTTTATTTTTTTTGCATGTTAACACTATGTCTGTGATTTCCTTAGCTTGTCAATAGATACATTAGTCATGACAAAGCCAGCACTGTAGTAAGTGTAATGATTAAACTTTTTAACCATCCTAACACAAGAGGGGAAGTATCAAAAGTTTGCCTGTGACATTTCTGCTTGTGTCTACAAAGATCTTGGAGGATAAGTGTTTACTTTTCCAAAAAGCAGATTAGAGTGACACAAGTATTGCTTTCTAACCCTTTTTGCTGTTGGTGTTGTTCAAATAATGATCTAGTTACAGAAATGTTTGTGTACTGTTTTGAAAAGTTCCTTCTGTGGCTTGCACCAACATAGTCTTGCTGTTGGCAACCACAATATTTTAATGGAAAACTGAAGTAATTTTTTTTTTTTAGATCTGTCTTGAGTTAATTTCTTTCTGTCCTTTCTATGTAACTAGTGACCCTATCCGGTCCCCCAGAAGGACAAGGTATAAAGGGGCAGATACTGAATATTTCACTAAGCAAACAACAGACAGCAAATCGAGGGAGACTGAACTTTAGTCCCTGTGGCTAAGTAATGGACTTTTGGGAAAGTCTAGTGTGAGGAAAATGTCATTTGGGAGGTGGTGGTTTGGAACTTCAAGGCTGGTTGTCGTCAGCCTTTCAGAGCTTGCACTCCTGCTGTGCCCCTGCTTCATGTTGACTTCCCCCTCTCTTCACCAGGGAATGATGGTATAAAGTGAACCCTACCCAGTTTGGCCAGTCTAGCCTTTTTCCATCCTTAAAGAGGAGAAATATACCCCACAGTGTGTGACTTATGTTGCTGGGCTTAACTGATTTTTGTAGGTATTGTCATAACAGGGTAGCAGTTGCTAGTTTCCAGAACAGTGAGTGGGTAGGTGGCTGAGGAGGATGGCATAGCTGGTGTGGGCTTTGGCACAGCAGAGCTGGTCTTTGGGTGGAAAGGGGAGGATTGGCTTATGGGGAAGCTGTGTCAAGACCCAGAGTCTGCAAGGCAAGGTCTGAGTGTCTTCAGTATGTGCCTCAGCGTATGAATGGAGCAGGGATCCTGCTTCATCTTGTCTGCTGGTGTGACAGAGGCACTTTGTCACCTTGTATCTCGAATGATACTGGCTACCATTTTGTTGCAGAGCTGGAGCAACTCAATAATGCTGATCCTTCAGGCATCACTGATGGGAACTGAAGGATTCAGAGGATCTAGGAAGATACCTCGATCTCATCTCTCGTGTTTTCTTGCCTGCTCAGCAGGGAGACCTGCACTGGTGCTGGGCTGCCCTTGGCTGCAGTGTTGTGAGCACAGGGGAAATGACCAAAGGTTTTCTTTGCCTGTGCCAGGAGAGCTGTAGATATGACCAGGGCAAGGGCAGCAGGTGTGGAATGAGGTCACTTGTTTGGCATTGCCTCTTGTTTAGCATTCCTTTCTGTGCAGTGTGTGTTTCTGGCTCAGATAATAGCTGGCATGGTGTCTTGAATTGAAAAGTTCACTTAGCAGTCAGGTTCCTTTTCAACAGAAATGAACTAGATGAAAGGCTCAAAAAAAGCTTGGTGGTGATAGAAAATTAAGCAGAATTCTCAATGATAGTGATGGCAAAAAGTTATAGAAGGTGAGATTTAAGTGATCAGCCTGTACTGAAAATGGGTAGAAAAGATACTGAGAAGACACAAATGAGGATTGAGCTTTCAGTATGAAAATAAAGATCAAGTGGAGTAAATCTATAAAGTCCCAGGTAACATAGAGGTGGAAAAGTTAATGTGATTATATACTGTTTCTTGTAAGGCAAGAACTAGAACCAGGAAGTGTAGCTGTCAGGCATCATACTTAAAAGAAAGACAAATATGTGGTATATAATCTAACTGTGTAACTCATTAATATAGGAGGCAGTGAAGTCTAGAAGTATAGAATACATTAAAAGAAGGATTAGACAAGCCCGTGAAAGTTAAATCCATCAGGAAATATTAACAGTTGTGACCCGGGTCAGGAATGCTCTAGTATGCTGATAGCAGGAAACTGGAAGGATCTCACCAAGAGGAAGACTGTGTTCTGTAGGTACCTTCCCTAAGCATGCAATATTGAGCAGTGACAGAGACATGATAGTGTCATCAATGGCACCAATGAGTCCATCAGTGAGCTTAGTACCTTGTGCCATTTCTAGCCACAGCTGTGACTCAGCACTACCAAGCAGTGACCAGTCCATTGCTTTCTTGTTTATACATAGCTGGGTTGAATTTACAGGTTATTAATTATGCACCTGACCCTAGACCCTCTCTGATATGAACAGGCTTCATTCATTACATCTTATTGACTGTTACAAACCATAAAGCCTTTCTGAACCTTGAATGGCAAATTCTTGACGAGGTAACTGAGGTGCAAAATAACTGGGATATGACAGATATTCCTTATGTAAATGCAAATGTTCTTGAGTGGCCATGGCAATTGACTGACCGGGTATTAGTCAAGAGTAAGATGGTTTTGGCTCCACTAGCATTTTAATGGTTTTCAAGTAAGTCTCCTGATCGTCCTACCACACTTTGGCATTGCAGGACTATCTTGGAGCATACAGAGTGGATTCATTCCAGATGAAACTGAACTGAATGATGCACTCGAGCCACCAAAGTGTACCCAGTTTATTGAACCAGAGTAGAGCTAGACCATAGCTACTCCCCCCTGCTGTAAAATATAGACTTTATGTCCTCAGAACAATTTCATTCTAGAAATCTGCTCCTATTGTGCTGCAGTACTTGCTAATGGAAACATTGCTTATGTTATCCTGCCTTGAAACCAGCTGTCGCTTTGAAGTTGTGTTCCTGTGAGACTGGAGAGTGATACTAACTACAGGATTTAAAATTCAGAAAGAGTAAGGATGGAAATAGCGGGTGCTGAAAATCAGATTGTTTTATGACCTCTGTTTGCCCTGTCAAGGGGTCACTGAGACTTGTCTGGTGCATGCACTAAACTTGTAATTTATGTTTGTGGAGGGTGTCAGGAGGAAGATTCATGTCTGGATGTGCAGGTGCTCCAT
>VZTO01025844.1:81300-125641 GCA_013400615.1 Syrrhaptes paradoxus
ATATTAATGGAATTCCAGTGGATGCATGTTGATTATAATATATTGCTTATAACTTATATTCTGCTGTAAGGAGTGGTAAATATTGCAGAACTACTTTGAGAAGATATAAATATCTGAAGTTCCTTATTATTTCCTTAGGTCCTGGGTAATCTGCTTTTATCCTGTGATTGTTCCCTTATTATGTACTGGTAGGATTCTTTAGATCAATGAATATTGCCTTCCTTATCATCTTGACTAAGATAAATTAATAAATAATTGTAAATAGATACAAATTAGCTTGATATTTCTATGATGTATTTTTATATAACTATTGTATTATTTTATCTTTCTTACATAAGCAAAGTGGGCAGATTATTGTGAAATACCATTTTCTTTTCTCATTCAGTGTTACCTCTACTTGTAAATACACTTTTTTTGGTATTTGAGCATTTAAATTATTAGAGCTATCCATTTCCCTCAACAAAGTCAGTTCCTGGAATAAACAAATAAGTAGAAAACCTAACAATATGATGCTTTAATGTGATTGGGATGTGGCTACTTCAGTAGAGAAAATAGTAACGTGATATGCAAGATGAGCATCAGCTGCTTATGCAGGGACCGGATGAGTTAACACAATCCCTATAGGTATAAAACTGTAGATGTAATCATCTCTTTCTCTATTAGCATTAATATTCCTCTGTAGAAGCGGCAGTTTCTTTTCTGATGGATACACCTGAAAAGCCCAACAAACTAGAGGAGGTTTGGGAAAATGCTAAAGGATTGATCTAAGGCAAGATTTTAGTCCTTAGAGATGTTAATCTTTTTTTTTTTTTTTTTGAATAAAATATTTAAAATATTTCATGATTTTGAAGGATCTCGTGAAGAAATAGGATATTTGATGGGAGAAAGAATGATTTGTGTTGAAGAAAACAAAAAGAAGATCTGCCATCTGGAAGATGAATTTAAGTTTGAAATTAAAGAGTATGTTTTCAAGAGTAGAGATAATGAACCAGGGTGATTGTCAGAAAAAGTTCATATTTGTTACTGCTCAGGCTAAGTAATGCTTATGTTTCTCTGAACAAAAGCTCATCTGTTACAGCAGTTTGAGGATTCATGGCAAGAAAACTGGACAAAATGTTACAGAGCAGGTAGATTCAAGAAGGGCTTGCTGGGAGTCAGGGGTGGCAAAGAGCAAAATTTATAGTAGTGAAACACTGTTCTGCAGGGGTCATTGTGCATACAGGGCTGATGGTTGACCAGAAGGATGCATGTCTGGCTGTGGTGTGACAGTCAACTTGAGCTGATCTAGCATTTGTCTGTTGTGACAGTCCCAGATACGGTCCCATCTGTCTGTGCTGGAACTTAACACTTGTAAGTTATGTGGCAAGACAGGGAGAGGGCAGGATTGCTCTTTTAGGTGACAATGAAGTGCTGAATTGGTTTAAGAGAGCTGTGAAACGTCACTCAGTTGTTTAATATTAGCTAGGAGGAGCTAAGAAACTAAAGGAGGTGGCTAGTGAAAGTACGTCTCACTGAAAGTGATTTAAAAGCCCCCATGCAAAATGCTTAGCTGATCTAATTAGGTTTTAAATTGGTTTAAAGTAATACAATTGATGTGTATCTGGAGACAGTTTCACCAAACGTGAGGTTGAAGAAGATGATCTAGTCCGTTTCTGTAAGATGCTGGGAGGCCTAAGAGACATAGGAGACAAATCATTAAAAGTTTACAGCCTCCACTGCTCCACCCTTAATGTTCATCCTTGATTTTTCTGTTTTGAGAAATAGTATTAGTGCCTTGAGAATTTTGGTTCCAGCTGTGCCAAAGGTGTGGTGCATCACTGTGCCCAGAATTAGTGCTGAAAGAAAGAAAGGTGTCCCCTCACATAGCAGATTCTCCTGTAATATGGTCTGGTCCTTTTTCCTTTTTTTACACAGGCTAAATGAGGATCCCGCTTGTAAGGTCAGGGAACCCATAAAATTTTTCTTTCATTAAGGATTTCAAAGGGCTTTAAAGCTGTAAGTACGTTTTCAAAACAATTCCTACTTTGTTATATTCAGAAAAAAATCACAAATATTTACTGATTGTTCAATGTCAAAGATGCTTCTAGTAAACTAAGGATATTAAAAAGTTACCTTAATTGGTTATATCTGTCATTCATGCCTTTATTCACTTCCCTTAATATTCTGTTTGCAGAAAACATTTCAATTTTTCTACCTGAGTTTTTAAAATTATAAGAAAAAAAGGTAAAATTTATGCAAAAATGACCCTCTTCTTCCCCGCCCTTTTAGTGAATGGTGAAATTAAGGGAGATAAAAGACAACAGAAGGAGAGGCTGAAAATGTTTTTCCATATCTTTAAGTTATAAAAATGGAAATTAAAAAAAGATGTTTGCCAAAAACTGTATTTACACAGTTCTTTCTATTTTAGTGGTGCCAGTTATAGTAAAGAATAAAAATGAGGAGAATTTTTGTGTTTAATTGGTCAGTTCAAAGCCAGTATGTGAGATAATACTGGAACTATATTAAGCTTCTTAAACAAAAGTTATGCTGCAATTTCAGTCCATTTTGCTACAGAGAGAAATTGTCCTATTATANGAAGAAGATGATCTAGTCCGTTTCTGTAAGATGCTGGGAGGCCTAAGAGACATAGGAGACAAATCATTAAAAGTTTACAGCCTCCACTGCTCCACCCTTAATGTTCATCCTTGATTTTTCTGTTTTGAGAAATAGTATTAGTGCCTTGAGAATTTTGGTTCCAGCTGTGCCAAAGGTGTGGTGCATCACTGTGCCCAGAATTAGTGCTGAAAGAAAGAAAGGTGTCCCCTCACATAGCAGATTCTCCTGTAATATGGTCTGGTCCTTTTTCCTTTTTTTACACAGGCTAAATGAGGATCCCGCTTGTAAGGTCAGGGAACCCATAAAATTTTTCTTTCATTAAGGATTTCAAAGGGCTTTAAAGCTGTAAGTACGTTTTCAAAACAATTCCTACTTTGTTATATTCAGAAAAAAATCACAAATATTTACTGATTGTTCAATGTCAAAGATGCTTCTAGTAAACTAAGGATATTAAAAAGTTACCTTAATTGGTTATATCTGTCATTCATGCCTTTATTCACTTCCCTTAATATTCTGTTTGCAGAAAACATTTCAATTTTTCTACCTGAGTTTTTAAAATTATAAGAAAAAAAGGTAAAATTTATGCAAAAATGACCCTCTTCTTCCCCGCCCTTTTAGTGAATGGTGAAATTAAGGGAGATAAAAGACAACAGAAGGAGAGGCTGAAAATGTTTTTCCATATCTTTAAGTTATAAAAATGGAAATTAAAAAAAGATGTTTGCCAAAAACTGTATTTACACAGTTCTTTCTATTTTAGTGGTGCCAGTTATAGTAAAGAATAAAAATGAGGAGAATTTTTGTGTTTAATTGGTCAGTTCAAAGCCAGTATGTGAGATAATACTGGAACTATATTAAGCTTCTTAAACAAAAGTTATGCTGCAATTTCAGTCCATTTTGCTACAGAGAGAAATTGTCCTATTATAATCTAGTTTTATGTAGAATATGGATGAAATTCATTTTGCAGAGACTTCATAATTTTGTTTTGGTATATGAAATACCACTTTGTATATGCCTTTTGGCATTTTCCATGCAAATTACCTTTTCATCAAATATGTTTTTTGTACTACAAGCTCTGATTTCAAAAGATTAACATTCAGAATAAATGGATGCATAAGTATTGAATTTGTGCAATTAAAATGTTCTCCAGGAAGAGAGAGGAAGTGGTTTAAGAGCGTGCCAAGATGCTTATTGTGCCTGTAAATGTTGCAATGACAATAGTTGCTTGTGTTGACCCTCTGTTACCAATTTCGTTGCTCATAGGCATATAAATTTTCCCTTAGAAAGCAATAAAGACAATGTTTTTATAGAATCAGTGGCAAACATTGAGACATCCATTGCGTTTTCTCCATAATATAAAACATTCTCTCATAAAGATTAATAAAAATGAATTAAATTCCACATGGTAGTGGCTGGAGTTATTTGTTTTTTTGTGAACTGGAATCAGAAGGGGCATTGGGCTTTTATTTTCTGCACAGACAGAGGATGCTTCTAACATCCCTGATGGTTGACACTCTGGCTGTTTCATGCATAACTGTTGCAAAATGCAAGTCATTATTTTGTGAATAATGTATAACCTGCTAGTAGTTTAAATAAGTGGAATATGAGTCTTATAGTTTTAGAGAGGTTTAAACCAGCTCTGTTAATATGCAAAGAGCAATCTCTGGATTGCTCAAAATTATAGAGAGAATTTTTAGTAGATACCAATCATAGACATGTATTTTTTTCTTCAAATTAGGTAATTTGCATTTATCATTTCCTGTTGCGTGCAGTTTTCATCATAGTGTTAAGCACTGCTCCTGTGAGGAAATTCAAATGGGTGCACGATTTTGCCTGTACTGTGAAGTCTTTAGTACTTTGGATAAAGGCAGATCGTTACCTGTGTGGAGCTCATTGCAGGACTGTAGCTGTAAAGACTACATTAGAAAACCTGAAAAGTATGAAAGCAGAAGTCTTGTGTAATTCCTATGAGAAAATAATTTTTTGCCACCTTCTGCAGATAAAGCAAAGTAATGATGTGCTTTAAGTTACTCTAAAGATGCTCGGGCTGTATTCTGTTCCTGCCTGCTTGTTGATTAACGCTTATGCTTAAGTAGAAATCCCTGTAATTAAAGGTAATATGATTTCTGCTGATGCATACACTTCTATATACGAATATATACTTAGACTGTGCTCTACTGACAGTGGTGGAAATCACTAGGGATGTGAAAAGTTGTTACGCAGAATTCCAAGCAGAATTAGAGCCATAAGTTTCCTTTTATTAAATATTTTTTTTTTCAAAGAAAATACTGGAAAATGAATGGAAATAGATGGAGATTGCTGGAAAATATATGAGGACCATGCCACAAGAAGTAAATTTCTCTCTTCCTCAAGGAAAAACTGTAGCAGTAGAAATGAACAGTATGAATATAAATTCCTCAGCCCTGGTATTCTGTCTGGCAATGCCATGGCCCCTGTCGCTGCCAGGTCAAAATTTATTAAATGATAACAAAATAAACACAGATTAAAGCTTTTAATTTTTATATATAATTACAGAAAAATGCATTCGTGTATTTATGCTGTATACTGTAATGCAGGAATTACTATATGACATTTTATGAGTTTTCATAGCCCAAAAGTTAAGAATACGTATCACAGTGGTCTCTTGGCTGAAAATCCATGATTTCAGATTGGGTTCTTTTAAGTTTAACTGTAACTCTGGATATTCTATGTTTGTATTTTATTCTGGGATAATTAGAACTATTATTGGGTTTTTTTGGCCTAATCTCCCTGGGAAATGTGGAGCAGGCACGGCCCTGGCTGTTGCTGAAGTTGTGGATGGGATACGGGAAAGGCTGGGCTAGGTCCAGACATGCAGGGATGGCGTGGAGGTCTTTGGAGAACTGACGTCGCAGCTGGCAGGGATCACATATCTGAAGAGCAAAATCAGTGGCAAATCAGACCTCATCTTTTCTGGGACTGGTGAAAAAAATCAGTTAACTCCTACGTTACTGATACAAACTCCAGTTTAATACATCTTTGCCTGGGAACCTGAGGTTTTTGGGAGTATGTTTTCTTCACTTTGAAGGAGTTCTACTATTTTCCCCTCTAGTTAGGTGCATTGGCAGGGGACTGAGAAGATAGAGTCATGTAATTTCCGTTACTGGCTGCAGTTTCAGTAGTCAGTAGCCCCCACTTAAGTATTTCTTTAATTTTATTAGTGCACGTTTACAATGTCCATTTATCTTGCCTGTTATGTGAGCCCGGGTTTAAGGCAGTTTCTTTTCTGTTGCTCTTGTAGAGGTTTTAAGAGTTACTTTGTTTAACAGCACAGTTAAGGAAAAGCAGTTGCTTTAAGGTGCATCTAAAATAACTCAAACATGAAAAAGCAAAGTATAATTTGTATTTGCCTTTTCAATACTGTTAGTGTTAACCATTTTTTTTAAATTCTTTTGAATTATGAATGAAATGGAACACATCTTTTGCAGTGTTTAGTGACTGTTGATCTTTCACTTGAGTTTGGCAGTCTGTGGTCACTTATTCAGTGTCATTTTGGCATCAGTTGGCATTTCTAGAGAAAATGTCATTACCAGCGGCTCTCTTCCCTTAGAGAGATGCCTAGAGGAGAACGTAGGCCTTCATTATAACTTCAAGAAAGTGATAAATACAGAGTTCTAGTATCAGTGTGCACTAGTAAATATTGTATATGGTCGAAATTTGTTCTTCTTAGAGAAAGCTTGAAACAGTTCCTGTTACTAAGGGGAAGGACTAGACTACTTTTTGGACAATGTATGTTACTTATGTGTAACCGTTTCTGTGGAATATTTATAAAACTGCACCTCCTACTTGGGTGTTCCAAAACTGCTGATAGGATAGTTTCTGAAATTAAACAGCGCTTTAGAGACCCACAGTTTACAGATCTTCATTTTTAGTTTAACTTCTGTGACATTTCTCTGTTTGAGTTGGGAGGTGGTTTTTTTTATATGTACTTCATGGGGAAAAAAATGTAGTGTTACATGGAATTATGGAAGAAGGAATTGGTTTCATGTGCCACTGCTTGTATGGAAAAATGTTTCAAAAAATGGAACCTAGTCAGCAGAGACATGAGATTTATTCTGACATTAGTACATTATGAGTATCTTCTTTTTGCCTTGTTTTTAGAAGGACACCAGTAAAATGCTGAAAAGGCAGAGAGCTCCCAGTCATTTTATTTCATCCTTTTTTTTTTTCTTTCCTTTATAGAAGTTTAAAAATGTAAAAGGAGAGTAAGTGGGGGAAAATCTGTTTCAAATCCAAAGCAGAGTTAGAACAATAAATTAAAAAAAATATAATAATAGAATCATAGAATGGTTTAGGTTGGAAGGGACCTTAAAGATAATCTAATTCAAACCCCCCTGCCATGGGCAGGGACACCTTCTGTTAGACCAGGTTGCTCAAAGCCTCATGCAACCTGGTCTTGAACACCTCCAGGGATGGGGCATCCACAGCTTCCCTGGGCAACCTGTTACAGTGTCTCACCACCCTCACAGGAAAATATTCCTTCCTAATACCCAATCTAAATCTACCCTCTTTCAGCTTAAAACCGTTACGCCTTGTCCTATCGCTGACACCCCTGAAAAAGACTCCTCCCCACCTCAAACTGGTAGGTAATGGGAGTCATACATATGGACTTTGTCCTCTGGGAGGTTTTGGATACAGCTGTAAATTTGAATTTCATGTACTGTTGGCCAGAAAGAATACATTGGGAAAGAGGAAGCACAGTCCTGTGTTCAAGGGCTCAGATATGTTTGCTGGTCTTCCATGGACTTTCTGTGACCTCGGACAGCTGCCATTCACATCTAAGAGCAGTGACATGCTATGATGAGAAATTTTATAGAAATGTAAATTAATTGTTACACTTTAATGTTTATTCTTAGCAGAACCCAAATTATGCAGTACAATTACAGAGTACAGCAGATAAACAGTGCTGGAGTTCAGGGTTTGATAAAGGTTGACATCAACTTGTATTTAGAATATAAGCTGTTGAGGGGAGAGGGAGTTTTGGCAGCACGTAGGACTTACCGCAGTGGAGACCTAATTGCAGATCAGAACCACGCAGCAATGTTGGTTTTCTTTTTTTTTTTTTTTAATGGACAGATTTCTAGTTAATGAAAGATTCAGAGAGGAATCAGGGAGAGTGAACTGGAAGAAGACAAAAGCTATGGGGTTAGAGTTAGATTAATGTGACTCTGGTCTCTTCCTGTCCTAATGCTGCATTTGTGCATTGTAATAGGATGTACCTAGGAAGCACTATATGTGACTAGAAGTACACTCTTAATTTTCATTGTTTTTTTTTTTAACTGCACGATACAAGAACATGTTATCTGTCATTCCAAACAGTGTTGTATTTTCGCAAATGTTTTCAGTTTTAGATTTTGGAAGAAGAATGGATGCTCTGTGCTGCAAGCTTTTCCTTCTGTTTGTTTCTTCCATAAATCTGAAACGATAGTGGGGACTTTGTGCAGCCAAGCACCACTGGTGAATGGAGGTTGGAAAAAAGAATGAGAAGCCACAGTGGTATGGAGGAAATCATGTGGCTACAGCTATCTGGAGGAAAAATAAACATCCTTTTTACCACTTCCCCACAAAAATGTTTTTGTATCTGGAAAAAATATGGAGCTAAGGTGGATAGAATACTGAAAGGAATTAACATCTATACACAAAAGACATTTCCTCATGAAAATACAACATTTAACAAACCATTTCACTTGAGAGGAAAAAAATCTGTCATTACAGATGAATTTGGGAATTCAAACAAGTCCATGGAAGGGAGTATAACAATATGGTTGAAAACTGAATTTAAGTTAAATTTCTTACGGTACTTTGTACAGTCTAGAAAATATTGACAATCATGTGTGGAAGATAAAAGGAAAAAGAATACGTAAACTTAGTGAGACAAAATTGTAAACAGTGTATGGCTGAGCTGAGGACTGTCCCTGGCTACAAAATATTTTCATTTTTAGGGTTTTTTTTGTATCTGTACATTCTTTCTTTTTTTTTTCTCTTTTTGTGCAATATTTTGTTTGCCATTCACAATCATCCTTGTATTAAACTATCTTTATTTTGTATTTTTCCAACTGAGTTTCAAGAGCAGAGGTACAAATAGACTTTTCAAAATCACAAGCTGGGACATGGAAGGCATGTTATTTAAGCTTGCTGTGTGAAAGACATACTCGGAAGACAAAGATGTGCATTTAAAATGTGTATTGTTGTAGCTGTTGCCAGCTTCTGATTCAGCAATGACATGAGTATGTCTCTCCAAGTGGAGCATTTTTTTCAAATAACATAGCATTCTGAATTAATTTTTGATGAAAGACTGAGCAGGAGTTATTAATATTCACTCTGAACAAAAAAAGGGCTTTACTAGTGTCAACTCTCACCCCATTTTTCTGTTTATTCCATACACCGTCCATCATTCTGAACACTCATTCCACTGGACTGCTTAGGGTAAATGCAGAACAAATTGCTGATATGTTTTGAGTAAACACTTCTTTGTTATTTAAAAAGACAAAGCTTATTTATTTATTTATTAAATGAAACCTTAGGACACCTAGGTGTCCTGGAAGGAGGTGGTGGGAAACTGAAGAACCATGTGGAAAAACACAGGGCTATCCAATGAAAACCAAGATATACACTCTTTGGTTCTTCAAATGAGTGACAGAGGAAGAAATTTCTGCATCCCTATGAATCTTAAATACTGGCAGACAATATTTGGCATACTTTGACTGAAACTCTGTACATTCTCTTTAATAATGAGCAAAGATATGAAAACTTTTTGTCTTTTTGTGTTTGGATTTGACTCAAGACAAATAATGCATATTTCAGTATCTAACAGGTGATAGAGGAACATTGTTCCATTCCAGATTATTATTTTCCATGGATGGAGAATGTATGAATAGACTTTTTCCATACCAATGAGTACATTTACTGTTTTTGGCAGGGTATAATCTGCAATTCAGAGTGCAATAAACTAAACCATACTGTGGATAATACGTCCTGTAAAAGAAGGAAATGTGGGTTTTGGTTGTAAACTGAGACTTACTTAATGAGCTCATCTTCTATTTATACCTAACTGATTTTAAAATTTAGCTAACTTTAGCCTTTTTTCCAAGTACTTTCTGAACTGAAACAAAACTTTCTGAAGTCTTGTGTTCTTCAGGTTATTGTGATCTGAGTGTGAGTTGTTCCAAAGCTTGCATGAAGTTAACTTTGCTAATATTGAGAATTGTTTTTCACAGATAAGATTATTTTTAGTGAGTCATTGAATGTGTTGATCTTCAGCTCAGGATAGTCTGTAAGAGAAGTCAGGTAGTGTTAAACTACATGCTGAATTTGTGCTAAACTTTAATATTAACGCTATCTTTGCATTGTACAGGTGAATATTAATGCTTTTGACTAAAATAGAGATATTGAAATAGAAAACAACTAAGCTAGTGTTTCTTCCATCTTAATGATGCAGGTGCATAGACTATTACACTCTTCATTGCTTGGGAATAGTTATACAGTGACTGATGATTACCTGTAGTATTTTCTGCTAGTTATGGATTCTGCCATTTTCATATGCTTTCCACCATTTTCATACATGAGAATTGTAAATGGCAGAGAGTTTTTCATGTATTTGGTCTTAAACAAAAATCTGATCTGTCAGGAGGACCCTTAGGGATTACTTTTGTGTGGTCCTTGTTAATGGAAAGTTAATGGCTGGCTGCATGGGATGAAAACTGTTGTTGGTGTCTTTTTTTAGAACATAGAGCATGTTTATTTTTAAACACTCCTTTTATTTGTGGCTAGAATAGGAGGGATGAGTAGTGGATTAAAGTATATCATTAATTTCAGTCCCCAGAAGAACGAATTATAATTTGTAGCGGACAGAAAATCTATGAGGAATGTCTGTATTCTTACATTGTCTGGAAGTAATTTTAGACTAGAAGTAACAAATCACAACAGAAATTCCGTGTTTTTCAAATGAAAGCAAAGCAACAAAGACTGATACACTTGAGCAGGAAGTAGAGGCAAACCAAATTTTATATAACAAAACTTGATTTTAATTAAACTGAGCAAACTGCAAATTCATCTAGATTTCTACATATGGACAAAATTCACTTATCTGTTTGCATAACTTGTATCTGTACATCTCTTAAGTCATAACTGGGACAAAAATGGCATTTTAGCAGTTAAAATGCAGATAGAAGCAGCCTTCAAAGAAAAAGCTAATTGAAGTTTATGAAGTTAAATCTTGATATTTTGTTTGACAGAGAACATATCATTCAGGGTCATTAAACCTGAGTGCAGACTTAAAATACTTTGTAATTTTCTCTAGTTTAATTATCTGGATTTTGTCTTATGTTTTTGTATTTAAGGATTTTTAAAAAATTCTATGAAGTTCAGGAGTTCTTGTCCTTGAAGTGACCCTGTGCTCTAAAAAAGTTGGGTCTCAGTAATTGGAGTGTCATGTTTTGAGACTTGGTCTTGATGAAATGGTAATTAATTTATTCTCCATTTTAAGATCATTAGCAGTTTCTTTTAGGGAGGTTTTTGTTGTCCTTTCTGAAAGTGACAAACAACTATACAAACCTTTAATCTGGCAAATAACTGTTTTTCTTTTTAAAATTTTTATCTAATAAAGTTCATGAGCACCTAATTTGTAGTCTTGTAATTTGACTTTACACGATGCTAGTATGGTAAATGATATCTCCATCTCTCTCTACATCATTGTAAAGTTATCAAAATAATTCTGAAATGCTACTGGCACTGGTCCAGCAGTCCATCATTGTAAAAGTTTTGATATTAAAAAGATTCTGCCTGCTATAGTCTGGTAATCTGACTTCTTAAATTAAGAAGTTGAAGATCATGGCATCCACAAAAGATCTGGATACTGAGATGAGATGTGCCATTTCTGAAACTCTGTCTCACGATGTGTATGAGCAGAGAGCAGAGTCTGCAGATCTGTTACAGCATCGTACGGGTATTCAGCATCCTCCTTCCAAATGGCCCCTCACCTGCCCATTGCTTATATCCCATCAGAGTCCCCCATCTGAAGTCATTAGGTCAAATTTGGAGCCTACCTGCCACTTTGCAACTGCAGCATATGTGCTGCAAATGCGTGCTCGGAAACTCAGCCGGATGTTCAGAGAGGGGAGGATTTATGGCCATTTTTCTGATTGTTCAAGTGTAATGGCATTTTTCTAGAAGTAACAGATATTGCTTCCAGCTCAACAGGTGTTGGAGCCCACAGTTGAGTAGGCTAATCCTGACTGTGATGGAGGTCCTGACATGCATTTTGCTGATGTTGCACCAGGGCATAGACAAGAACAGAAGGTTCATGGGCCAGAGAAGGATCTCAGGAGGGAGCATGGCTCTCAGGCTGAGTCCTTTGGATATCATGCGGTAGGGACAGGGTGGCAGGGTTCTGGCTGCTGCTCCAGAGGCTGTTTGTGTGTTTAATGATGGTGAAACAATAAGATTAAACCTATTATTAGCCTTGCAGCCAACATGAGATTAACAAGATTTGTGCTCTGACATTCATTTTTTAATCTCAGTTTGGTTTTTGGCTGTAGAAAGTTCTAACATCTTAAAAAACCCCTGTGGGTAGCATTACTCAATTACTGTGCTCTACTAGGTGCTAATATCCTAGGATTGAAATATAAGCCTGGGGAAGCTGAGTCTGACATATTTTGAATGTCTACACAGAGCATTTTATAGCTGCATCTTCATCTTGCAAAGAGATGATTTAGAATTGTTAAAAGGAAGTGAAATGTGTAGTTACTTCTGGAGCTGTAGAATAGCATCCGTGTGTGTAAGATTAGGCACTTCCTGCCCCCAGGGTTTGCAGTTTTGTGTTACAGATTATCGTTATTATGTACACTTTCCTGATGAGATTGAGAAATTTCTTTAGCTATAGTGTAAAGCTGCCAAAATACATTTACCACAGACCTGAAGGGGAATATAATTCTTTCAGAGGCAGCCTCAGGCTTTGGAGGGTTTTTTTTACTGAAAGGCAAGCTCAGACTTCCCATGAGATAATCAGAGAGATAAAAAACCTAAAAGCTCTTCAAAGCTAGGCCTTAGGCCCTAACATAAATTAATTCTCTGGTGGTGGTTTATGTATGTAAAAATGAATAAATATTTACAAAAATGCAATTTAAATAGAACCTTACACAAGTAGACTTGAAGTTAACTTTTTAATATCTCCTATTCTTTTGAATTCAACATAAACCCGTCTTAATATAACTTTCAGTTAATTTAGACTTCAGAAGGCAAGGAAGGAACATGGCATTTTTTCTCTCTTTCTATATGCCAGGTTTCAGAGAGGTTATCTTGCTTGTTTAATGCCAAATGCTTGCTACCCTTAGCTCAACAGACATTGAAATTAATTTGCATAACAAGTAACTGCACTGTTATTCTAGCTCTATGCTAAACGTTAGCCCAGTTGCTTACTAATTACAATTTAGTATGTGGTCCTAAATGAAAGACTGCTCTGTGTTCTGTTCTCCCACTTTTTCCTTTCTTATTTTTAAAGTTATATTAACACTCAAATTTGTTTAACAGATAGCAAAATGTTCTAGGAAGAAACACATCTTCAGTGATGTGAGTATATAAGTTAAGAGTTAATTTTTGCTGGAAATGACTTAACAGGAATATCGCTGAAAAAGAGCCAGGAAAAATCCTGCTGAGCAGCACTATGATACCACCATTAAAACTGTAGGGCTTGGAGTCAAGGCATCTTGATTCATCACAGGCTTCTGTTCTTACGGTGGAGATGCTGCTTTACTTCATGGTGCCTTGTCATCCACCTTGTAAAACAGAATTATAGGATGATCATATATTTTCAAGTATATAGTGAGAAGCAATTCTGTAGAGTAGTTACTTACCCTGGTCTGAATTCTCTTTACAAAATTCTGGATGTCTGAAGGAGACTTAAGACAGCTTGTTCCCAAATCAAGTCTGTTACACCTCCCAAACCTCTGGCTGTACTGTGATTGTCAAGTAGCTGTGAGTCAGCAGTATGGTCTGGAGCAGGTTTTTTGGTTGGGCTAAATCAGACCTACCCATGGCTGGTCTTACGAGAGCCTGACGCCAGCCTAGTCCTCAAATGTTTGAGGACAGACAGGGAGAGGACTGACTCTGTGTCAGTATCCTCCATCAAAGATTCTAGATCTGTATTTATAAAATTATTTAAAATCTTATCCACAAGAAGCTGTATGAGTATAAAATACTTACTGTTCTTTAATGGTATTAACAGTAACAAGCAATCATGCCCAAAGGCAGTATTTCTGGATAATTTGTAGTGTACAAAATACTGCTGTATTATTTCTGTTGCCTTCCTCCTTTCAGAAGGTACTTACTGCTTTATTTCACATGGTGCCTTCTTTGATCTGAAGAACTGTAATTCAGTGTGCTTCTAATGTGGTAATTTAGATGTACTGTGTTATATGAAGAGCACTGTAGGTCTAAATTTTTGTTGTTAATTTATAGGAACAATTTTTTCCTATAGTAATATGTGAGAACTGACATTTTAATAAGTATTATGATTGTGAAGTATGTTCACCTAGAAGTACTAGTACTGAGACAGCTGCACGTTTAAATTCCCCTGATGTCGTTGGAGTTGCTTGTTTTTGGGGGTAACCAGGTCCCAGGAATGACTACAGTAGCTGGAGCAAGAAATGCCAGTTTTGTGCCCACTACTGCCTTAAAGAAAACAATTCAGTCTAGAAGTAAGACAACGCTCTAATGTGAAAGCAAATTATGTAACTTGTAAAGCAGAACTGCCATATCATCATTTTTTTGTGAATGATGGAACAAAATGAATCCAACTTTAAAAATAAGGCTAAAATCTGCTAAATTCTAATTCTTTTGCTAACATCTACACTGTTTCTTTGGGAAATGCTAGATCAGCTTTTATTCGATCCATAGGGAAAAAAAAATTAAGCTGAAATTTGCAGCTAAACTCTGTGCAATGACTGAAGTGAAAGGTAAAGTTTTATGTAACTTGATTTAAAAGACTTAAAATATCAGCTCGTGAATAATTTAAATCTGCTTCAGATATTCAATTACATCCTTTAAAAATTCTGTGAATATAAAAATATGTTACTAAATGCAAGATGACATTTCTAAATTAGGTGCTTGCCACTTCATCAATGATACAAGCAGAAATGTGTTTTTCAGTGATGATGGAAGAAGATGTTTTTGTCATCTTGTCGCTGTTGTCATGGAAACTTGTGTATATCATTGTTAAACAGAGTGTATGTTAAGGATCTAACATTCCTGTGACTTATTATTGCTAGCTGTTGTATTTTTAGTTATTTTCTTCAACGTTGTAGTCAATACTTAAGAACTTGTAAGTTGCTCTCCTGAATTGCAGCCATGAACTCAATTACAGGATTAGGCTATCCGAAGAGCCCATGGTATAGGGTTCTTTGCTGTAAGGTTCTTTTCAGTACAGGGTTATTAACAGTTGTATTTCAAAATCCATTGTATCGTATTATAAGCACTTCAAAAATAATATTTACTCTGTTGAAGCAGAGTATTTTGCCACAGCAGCTTTTCAGAAAGAATGAGTTATCCATCAGTTATTATAAACTCTCTGTCTTGAAAATGATATTTTCTGAATGTGCATTTTATCTATTAAGTGCTTTGTCTTTGAATACACTGCTAAATTTTTAGTACAGCTCTTGTGTATAGTTGTCTTAACCTGCCATGCATGGACCAGTAGGCTAAGACAGAAGCTTGACTATAACAACCCAAATTTAAACCCTACTGGACACAAAGTATGTGTAACTTGTTTTCTTGTTTAAATCTTAATGATGGGCACAATTCACAAAGTACAAGAAAAGGTAAGCTAGTTTCTCCAAATAAGAACTATTAGGAATCAGTAATTTTAAGCACAATAAGGGTATTGTATGTTTTACATAATTATGGTTTTATTTTTGTCTTTTTGGGTCTGAAGATACATCAAAATATACCTTCTCTGTCAATTATTTATGGCTTGGAATTATTTGTCTAGATCAAAAAATGAAATTACTTGAATACATTTTTCATCATTGAACAAGTGACTTCTGTTACTTCAAATGTGTTCATTAAATTTTTTTTCCTGGTTTAATTTTTTCTGGTTTTGGGAGTTTTCTGAAGACTATTCTGAAATTTTAAAACTATTATTTTAAATAACTGTCAATGAAGAGCTTAGTTTTTGTTTCACTGTTAGCTATCTGTAGCAATTTGATGCAAATTTAACTTGAGCATCATAGTGACATGAAATGTTCCAGAACAGTAAAGTTATAAAGGCTTTTAAAAAATGTGTGTTACCTATTGCATTGTTCCCTCCAGAGAGTATGACTGAAGTTACAGTCTTAGGTCTGTCAAAACACAAGAAGTGCAAAAATATGGAGAAGCAAAAACTCAAATAGAAGTAAAACAACCCACTGTGGTTTTAGTTTATAGAAAAATGCATTCATTAAGTAAGCAAGGGTTATAGGCTGGTGGATGTAATTAAAACTGAAATTAAGTTTATAGGAAAGGTCCAGTTTTCTCTTCCTGCTCTGGGAGATTCTGTCAGTTCAGGCAGTTGAATTCGAAGTAACGCCACAACCAAAATTCCTGGTAAGTACACATGCCCAGTCTATATGGTTAAGAAAATGTATGCAAGAGTCTGTATATAAGCCAAGTATATCTTTCTATTATCATAGAATCATTAAGGTTGGAAAAGACCTCAACGATCAAGTCCAACTGTCAACCCACACCACCTAACTCACTAAACCATGTCCCTAAGCACCACATCTACACGTTTCTTGAACACCTCCAGGGATGGTGACTCCACCACTTCCCTGGGCAGCCTGTTCCAATGCCTGATCACTCTTTCAGTGAAGAAATTTTTTCTAATATCCAGCCTAAACCTNCAAGGTGTGGCCTCACCAGTGCCGAGTACAGGGGCACAATCACTTCCCTAGTCCTGCTGACCCCACTAGTTCTGATACAGGCCAGGATGCCATTGGCCTTTTTGGTCACCTAGGCACACTGCTGGCTCATGTTCAGCTGGCTGTCGACCAGCACCCCTAGGTCCCTCTCTGCTGAGCAGCTTTCCAGCCACTCTCCCCCAAGCCTGTAGCATTGCAGGGGGTTGTTGTGACCAAAGTGCAGGGCCTGGCACTTGGCTTTATTGAACTTCATACAATTGGCCTCAGCCCATCAGTCCAGATCCCTCTGCAAAGCCTTCCCACCCTCGAGGAGATCAGCACACCTGCCCAATTTGGTATCATCAGCAAACTTACTGAGGGAGCACTCAATCCCCTCACCCAGGTCATTGATAAAGATGTTAAACAGGACAGGCCCCAAAACTGATCCCTGGGGAACACCACTGCTGACCGGCTGCCGCCTGGACTTAACTCCATTCACCACAACTCTCTGGGCTCGGCCATCCAGCCAGGTTTTTTATCCAGCAAAGGGTGTTCCTGTCTAAGCCATGAGCCAATAGCTTTTCTAGGAGAATGCTGTGGGACATGGTGTTGGAGGCCTTGCTAAAGTCCAAGTAGATGACATCCATAGCCTTTCCCTCATCCAATAGGTGGGTCACTTGGTCATAGAAGGAGATCAGATTGGTCAAGCATTATTTCAGATTACAGTAAGCTGTATATGAACATACAGTCACTGAAAGGAGAAAGGGAGTATCTTCAGCTTTTTAGGATTTATTGAGGCAAAATAAAACTTGTTTATTACTGGCTTTGTACTTTTTACCTACAATCACTGATAATTTGAGCTGTGATTTATAGCAAGGTAAAATTTCCAAATTCTTATTGTGTAGTCCTTGTTCTTTCTTCCATAGAATTTAGGTTTGGATAAAATGAAAATTCTGTGAAAGGAAGCCTTTGATCTATTATCTAAACTTTTCCCCATTTGAGGAGTCCTAAGAGAAAAGCCATAAGTTCTCAGTTGAATCCCTTCTGCCAAATGTGATTTTGCTTTCATGGATATCTCACACCATAACCCAGAAAGCTGGTTTCTCGCCATCTTCTGCAGAAGAGCCTTATGAATTCTGAGCNAGTAACCTAGAAAGCTGATTATTTAATTTTCTTGCCATCTTCTGTAGAAGAGCCTTATGAATTCTGAGCCACAAGTTGCAGGGCTTGGATGCGTACTGCTCTCTACCACCTACAGAGACCAGCATGAAGGTCTCTCAACTACTAGCATACAGGACTAGCATCAGGGCTTCATTTCTGTAGGTAATAGGAATAAATGTCTTGACTATTCATTGTTGTAATGGTACTAAAGAAGTGGGGAGTGCTGAAGAGCCTCAGCTGATATGGCCCAGAGCTGTTACCTCTGGTAGACTCCTGAACCTATTTGGACACTTGAATAAGGGGAGAGGGGTTTTTCGACACTTGGCAAGAACGGGAAATTCCACTGCTGTGTCAGGAAGAGTGGATTAAATAGTCACAATGCAATCAAATATGTCTGATCCTGGTCTCAGCTCCTGATGCATCAACGTGAAGAGAGCTATAGGAGCAGTAGGTTTTTCAGGCTTCTGGTTAAACTGAAAAAATTGGGGGGTGGAAAGACCAAACTTCCCTGTTCTTGAGGATTTAATTTTGTGACAACTGAAAAAATAGAAATAAACCCTGTGAAACCGTGTGTCACACTTAGGAAATATCATATTTAAGGGTTAAAAACTATTGTGAAAATGTAGTAGCCACTTACGTATATTGTCAGAAAAATGAAGCTGAGGTTTGTGATTTTTAGAACACAATAGTATTTGGAAAAGCTGTATGCTTGTTTATTTCAATATATTGTTGCAGATCACAGCTAAGGTTACATCCTTGTACCACAGTCTTGTACCCTGATAAATAAGTCAACTTCTGAATGGGCTAATTTCTCAGGATAATTAGCTGTGTGTGAAAGAGGTCATTAACTCAGGCAGTGTCATGCTAGCATACCTGCACTGCCTCTGGTAGCTAGGTTAGATCAGGTATTATTATGTGAAACTAGTTGTACCATACAGACATCTTAAATGCTCTGTCATCAAAATCCAGTTGGGCCAGACAACATCTCGGTGAATATGCGTCTGCAAAAAATGTCTGTATTTATGTATTTTTAGGCATTGAAAATTCATTAGGTTTTCTCAGAGTCACAAATCGGTGTTCTCACATCTCATTTCTATTAATCTTTAAAAAGACCATTGCAACTCGCTTTATCAAACCTTAAATAACATAACTTTCATTAAATGAAAGACTTAGTTTAGAACCATGAGATATTTGCAGGTTTTGAAGTGTTGTTGACAAATGCTCTATTAATGATCTGACAGATACAAGCTTATGAGTAAGCTTTTTCTCTAAATAGAACCATCTCTTGAATTTCTTTGTTAATGTTAATTGGAATTTCATGTTCAGGGGAGGTTAAAATTGACAGGCTGGGATCCCTCGCTTTCTTTCTGTTTGTGATTGTGGTGCTGATAGCCTAACAATGAACTTTCTTGTGCGGGGCTGCTCGTAACTTCCAGTCTTGATAGATGAGTATTTCTAGAAATGAGAAGTAATTGAATCTCAGAGCTTACAAATGCCTTGTGTGCTTTTTGAAAAGAGACCACCAGCTGCGTTGTGTTGAATTAATTGTGCTTATTTCAGTGATGTGTGTGTCTGTCCAGGGAGAACAGAAAATAACATTTTCATTTCGAGGATGTCTGTGGGTTGATTTTTAACTCATTAGAAGCAGGATAGTTAAAGCAGTAAAACTCTGCCTCTGTTCTTACTAGGTTTTCAGTCCAGAATTGAAAGGAATGTGTTCATTATGTGTATATGCCTCTCAGTGTAATGCTGTGGAGATTTTTCATCTGAAATACCTCAGTCCTTAACTTGCACCCAATGTTTGAGTACTCCATGAAGAAACTCTGCTAGATAGGTTTGAGATTGTGACATTTCTGGTACCTTTTCTCAGACAAGCACAGTTTCTCCTGTTCTTTGAAGTGGTAAAGAAATTGTTTCAGCTCAACAGAACGTGTGGATGTTGCAGATTTCAGAAGGCTTTTGGAGATTATGCCAAAAAAGTCCAATGGTGGTGTTTGTTCACTGGCAGAACTGAGTACAACTGCTAAATTGTTTTGTGTATCAGGGCCAAAATGAGATGAAGCTTTTTAACTTTCTGGGCTAACATCTCCCAAATGTATTTCTTCAAAAATTGATAAAGGGACAAGATGGCGCAGCTTTGGCCAGATGTGGACACAGCTGTGTGTGATCAAAGCAGGAAAGCTGCACAACTGTGTGTCAGAACCATTCACACGTGGGGCCAACTTGTACTCCTGGGGACTCGGGCTCCTTTGTACCCCATGTTTCTTCTCCTTCTGCCTCCTCAGCAGATACGCATTTAGACCAAGTATTTGAATAAAGTTCTGTGTGAAAAAATAGTACATTGACACAATTGAATCATGACTGTATTGGGAGATTCAGCTGTCTGCTTCCATAGGATAAACCACATAGTTTGCTTCTAGAAGGCTTGTCTTTACCAAAGTCCATATACAGTGAAGATTGTGTACTACAAATACTCTGCTGCTGTGAAAAATCTAGACAATATACAGTTATTTGGATTTAATTGCATCTTCTTTGACAAATTAGCCTCGTTCTTAAGGGTAAATTTGAACCAAGATGTGAAACATCCATGCAGGATGTCTGGAAGTAGCAATGTGGAGCTATGCAGCATTCTCTTACAAAATTTGACACCAGATATATTGGGTACTTCCCTGAAGAACCCATATCTTGCCTTTGTGTGCATGTTAAGGTATCTGTAATATAATAATAAATTCTAATTTTTCTGTGCCCTGTATGTATACAAACATAGTGTATACACAGTTTAGCAATCTGCCACAGTGTTTCCTTAAAATTATGTACAATTGGATTTTGTTTAATCTGTGCTGTTTCATGCCAGAACAAATCGCTACGAATTGTTCTGTTATGTACAGTGGAAAATGGTTCAAAAGTGTCAGTTTGGAGGTTTTGGTAAAAATTCAGGTTTTGCAGATGAAAAGTAATCTTTGATACAATGTATTTTGTAATTGTTTTGGGGATTTAAAGCTCAGCATTTTAACTAGGTCTGTGTTCAGATTAGATTTAATATTTTTAGAATAGTTTTAAAAATATTTGTAAACACACACAAACATTTGCAACGCCGAACATTGCTAATAGAATCATAATGCACTTCCAAACCATGCAACTCTTAAGTGGTCATAACAAATTCTTCTCTGAATTGTATCTGGAGATGTTCAATTTTCAGGCTTGCTTTATTACACAGTGAGTGTTATGTGACAATATTCAGTGTTTTGAGGAGGGTGAAAAAAAGGGAGGCAGGTTTCTGTGTTACAGAGTCTCTTACTGCATCTGTTACGTGAAAAGTACCTTTTTGAATAACTTGTGTATGGTTAGTTGATACTGTGGTATTTTTCCCCTTACTCCCTTTGTGCATAGTATTATATTTTTTTCTCTAGTATGATGAGTTATAGCAGCTGTCTTGTGATCCTTGTATAATAGAAGTTACATGGGACATTACATATTTGAATGCTCAGTTACACCGAACACAGATGATGTAAAAATGGGAAAAAATGAATTCTATTCAATCAGTTAGAGATCATGCTAAAGAGAAAGCAGATCTTTATTATACTGAAACCATTACAGGAAAACCACAATTAATATATATACATTTTTGGTATGTTGAGCTGCTGAAAAAACACCAGATATAATGTAAGGATGTTAAAGAGCTGAACACTCCCTTATCCCCCCCCAACACCCAAACAGTTTGTCATCCTGACCATATTTGCTTTCCGGTGCAAAAAATAGCAAAAGATTTCCCCATATTCAGCAAGCTTTGCAGCTACTAATAGCTATTCTCTCCTCTCTTAAATATTTTCAATGTCTCCACTTAGAAAAAATTATTAAATCTAGGAAGAAAAGGGAAATTAACTGCACTGGAAGAATATAGTATTTGCAATATTGTAACAAAAATCCCAAATTGAAGGCTTGGTGCTGCATTTCCGTCTGGCACTTTTGTACGTACTCTGTCTCCTTAGCATGTGGTCCTTGAAATCATGCATGAGTGTCTTATTTAGGAATATATTTGCTGTGACCATAAACTTAAAAAATGAGCTGTTACTGTGAGTATCCATCTTATAAGACCAAACCATTTGTTTCTGCAAGGATGAAACATCCTGAGCTCCTAAAGTAGCCAGAATAAATTACAGGTAATTCTCACCTATACAGACCAGACTTCTAGGTTTCAACCTGAACTTCAGCAATGCCAAAACACACTTGAACTTTAGGAGCTTGTATTTGTAATAGTGAAATGGAGAATCTTGAACTTTTCTGTACTGACAATGTATAAAGAATTTTGTCTTTTGATTATTATAGACTGAAAGCAGTTTGTGCCTTGGTTCTTAATATATTTATTTCAATTTTCCAGACCTTAACTAAGTCAAATGCTGTATTTTTCCTCCTCTTTGAAATGTTTCTTTTTCTAAGGAAATGTATGTTTTTAAATAAGCTCTAAGGACACAAGTGTTTGGGCACAAGTGCTTAAAATGCTTTGAAGAGGTTTTTTAAGAGCACACATTCCTTGTATCTTTGCCTGATTGCAAAGCTGTGTAATGGTGAATCACTTTGCTAAATGAAGTTCAAAGTCCTGACCTCTATAAAATGAGAAGTATACAAGCTACAGTTTGGAAAGAAAAATAATGTTAAAATGCTGGTTACTCCAACTGTAATACCTCCTTGCTTGTTTTACAGAAGCAAACACTGTGACATTATATCCATTGATATAAGGATGTCTTTCCATTTCATTGCAGCTGGAGTCAATGACTTTATACTGGAAAAGGTTGGTTTTGAGATTACAAGACCATGATAATTTTTAACAGTGAAGGAACATTCATGTTTGTGTAAATACATAGCCAAGTATACTTCTAAGTATAGAGATGTGTTTGTATCTATGTATGCACAGGTTTAACCTTCTGGTGACATAATATGCAAAGCATTTAAGGAATTTTATATGCTTTGTGGAAAAGGAATATTTCCTGAAAAGTACACCAGCAGTTACATCTACTGGAAAATGAGAATAGTGTGCTTTTTTAAATAAAGAAGCTCTGTTATTGGACCAACAAAATAAGGTTCTGTGATAACTGGTTTTGGAGCTGGTGATGCTTTGAATTTTAGAACTGTGCAGTTTTCCCATAACCCTAGAGACAATGTTCCCCTTTTAAGCCTGTTAATTTTACTAAATTACTTATGAATTAGCTGCATCACAGTATTCTAATTAAGTGTATTCATAGTCATTTTAGAAATAGTTGACTGGGACAGGTCATTTAATTATATTTTATCTGGAAGAAAGCATTAGCTCTGCTGCAACTGATAGCTAACAAGGCCATCTGCAATGCCTTTCAGTTCACTCACACTGAATTGTTCAGATAAAGACTGTCAAGTGCTGCCTAAATAAGGAAGGAGCCTTGGTAGAGTTAAGTGCAGTGGAGGACACAAATGAAGCATTGATTCCGGGCATGCTGTAGGGTCTGAGCTGTTTCCTGCAGCGCTGAACCTTTTTAGAGTTTTCATTATTGTTTTTCTGTGAAGTATTAAAATGCGAGTATCTGTCATTCAGAATCTCAGGGAAGATGAAAATGAGGATGAAGAAGAAGAAAAGGTGAGTTAAACCCCAATAGCTTTGAAAATTACTTATTTTCTTCTATTATTACCCTTTTAGGACAATAAACCTGGAATGATTACCTTTCTCTTACAGGTCTTCCTCAAGCCTGTTATTAAGGACAGAAATATGGAACTGGCCCGAAAATGCAGTGAAATAATAAGTGATGTAAGTGACGATGACTCTTTGCATCCTTACATTTGCGTTTCTCTTTTCAAGTGGGTTTATATTGATGATACTTATTTTTTCAAATTTATGTAGTGCAGCATACGCCCATCCAAGACTCTAATATAAAAGCACACAAAATAACAGAAAAGCACAGCCTGCTCTGGTACCTTAAATTATCAGCTGCAGCAGGATGAGGTTTTCAGATGGATGGTATGAAGCCTGGGCCTTAGGAAAGAGAATGTTCCAAAAAGTGGGTCTCATGTGGAGGGTGTCTCCCTTAGGAACACTTTTGCTGATTTCATCGAAAAATACAGTATTTTTTCTAGTTATAGTCTAATCCTGCAAAGTCTGATTGGTTAAGACAGAACTGGGCGCCAGTGTATATAGCTGTGAGGAGGGAGGATAAAAATAAAACAGATGAATTTTGAGTGTTATCTATTGGTCTGTGGTGATAAATGCTCAAAACTGTTTAGCGTATTATTGTTGACTTACACTTAGAGGAAGAAGCCACTGAAATGCTAGAATATCTTTAAAAATTATTTAGCTAGCTATTTCTTGACTTAGTTACTATAGATTTTTAAAACTGTCATCAGATACAGACATTGTATAAACATCATAGACTGGATCCAAGACATTTTAAATTGGAGTGGATCCAATTGCTTCAATGTAGCAGCACCAGATTTACCTTGGTGGAAGTTTATTTCTGTGTCCTTCAGGGAGAGTGTGTCTGAAGAGTAACTTTGTCCCTCCTTGTGAATGGGAGTTGAGTGGTATTTCTCCTGCGAGGATGGTGGCTGGCAGCAGAGGAGACGTTAATGAGGAGAGAGTGATTTGCTTTAATGAGTATTCTTCTAAAGAAACAGAAAAATGACATCTGGCTTGTGTTGTAATCTGTATTTAGATTTGGGATGTTATTGTTCAAGGTGAATGAGTATGTTATTTTTATGAGAATAGAACATAGAGAATCTACACTTAAGGTATAAATTAGTAGGGGTTACATATCAGAAAAGAATAGGTAACTCAGAAAAACAGCTGTAGGATGTGTAGGCATTACAGTACTGGCTTGAAAGTGTGACTTGACAAGGTCAGAGTTTCCTCTTTGTCCATACACCACCTGAATATTTTAATTTTCACAGAAAGAGTGCTGAAAATTGGGTAGATCCTTAAGCTACCAAGACGGCTTCTTTGTAATCTCAAGCTACTTTAGGAAGTAGTAGAGATTACTAATATTTTTACTGCTGGTTATCTACATGGTTTCTTTGAGAAAAGAATGGTATGTTGTACAATAAGTGCCTGCCAAAGGCCAAAATGAAAATGGACCTGGAACACTTATCTGACACAAAATATATTTATTGCTTCCATGCAACTTGTTCCTAAACATGGTTGCTGTTCCTAGAGGCAGAAACTCCTTGAAAAATGCTGAAGAAATATTTTCTTTAATTAGAAAGGAGTTATTACTGTGCTGTGTACCCATTAGGAGTAATGTTGGCTGTGGCTGTTAATTAGCTGATAAATGGAGTGGCTGTATTTTCTCTGATTTTCTGTGGGTGCTTAGAAGCTAAGGTGCATAACTAAGTCAAGCCACGTTTCTGAAGCCTATAGTGGTTCAGGGATGTGGGCTTTTGCTCGAAAATTGTGGTGTGTTTAGCCTGCAAGTGTGTTAGATTTTCCCTTAGATACGTAAAACCTAATGACAAAGTGTCATTAATGCTTTCAGAGCTGTAGTGATATGTAATGGTCCAGACCAATTTAATTTCAAAGAAGAGACTGTTTAAAAACGGCATCCAATTTTGGGGCCTTATGCAGCCTCTGCTGAAGTCAGTACATGTTTCTTCATTGGCTTGAATGGAATATGCATATGTGTAGGGGGTGAATTTTGTTTCCCAGAATTTTTGCTATAATTGGAATTTCTTGTGACCAGTGAAGTCCTTTGTGCAGGGGTGGGTAAGTTCCTCAGCCTGCACACTTCACTGTGGAGGCCAATAAACTGTAAGGAGTTCACATTCTTGCCTTTGATTTTTTGGCTCATTAATGTTCAGAACTTTTTATATATTCTTTATCCTTTTTAGCAGGGATCTTTGCACAAACTGCTGTTTGTGAGGATATATCATTGGTGTACATCTGTACATTTTTGTGTATGATGATTTCATGATGCTTGGAGTTTGGCCCGAAGATGACCTTGGGGCAGCAGCCTGTGTCCTTGCTGAACACGAGACTGGGGGATTGTCCTTTTCTGCCAGTGGAGCTGTCAGCACAGCCCCTCCGTCAGAACACAAGCACCAGGAGTGCTCATGACTGAGATACTGGGGTTGCATTACACTTGCCCTGCATTCTTCGCAGGCTGACTTTGATTTGGCAATATGGTTTCAGAGAAGTGTTACGATGGCAGCACTTAATGCATGTGTAACTGTCAGCCTTGAACTGTGTGTAGGGGAAGTTGTGAAGTGTTTATGTGCTCTGGTTCTTGAGGAAATGCCCCTTTTCATTTGAGGTTGGCAGATGTTTGTTCTGTGACTGTGATGCCCCTGGCTTGTTTCTCCCTAAAGCCATTTCATTTAGTCTCCTTCAGTACACAATTTTATTCCACAGATGTTTTCAAAACTGTCAGGTGTGTTTGATGTATATGAATTACCTTCCTTTCCAGACGTTTTCTCTTCCATACTGAAACTGAGCCTGTCTATTTGCTTGTATTACTTATATTTCGGAATATTTTAATCTTTTCTTTGTTTTGATTGTGTGGCATGATGTTGTGAATACTGTTATAAGCAGAGAGGGCATTTTTATACAGATAAAATTATAATTGAACAAACTATCATAATGCTTTTGGGTAGAGAGGTACACTATCAGCTTCTGAAGACTCTGCTGAATTTTGGTAACGTATGGTACCAGTGCTACTTTTCCTCTATAGCAAGCAATAGTACTATTTGCCATTTAACTGACCTTGTATGGAGTCCAACTTTGCTTTAGCATGTCTGTTTGTTATAAAGCAAGGGCCAAAGAGGCTTAGAGTCAAGTGCAGAAAGGGTGCCTTTCCACTGATATCAATAGGGTTGTGACCACCTAATTTAGGGTGGAGCTGTGCCTCTGGGCTCACCATTACTAGGCACAGCCTGTAATTCAGGAGGACTTTGAGGTCCAAATTGCTGGAGACTGGTGATACTGTATGTTTTCCCTATTCTCGTACTTTTCTCTAGGATTCTGTGGCCACAGAGGATTTTGCATTAGAAGGATCTTTAGTCTGACATAGCTCTTAGTCTTATGAGAGATTATAAATTAAGAACTGTAGTGTTGGAGAGGGAATCCTTAGTGGAAAAAAGTTCCCCTTTGGTCTAGCATAAATTCTAGATAAGAAGGTTCAGACCTTCTTGTGGCTTTTCTAAGCTTAAATAGGCCTCTGACAGATGACAGTTCTCTAATGGATCTTGGCGTGATGACTGTCAACACAGTTACATCACTGATGTCAAGATACTAAAACCAATTAAAATTAAATTAACGTGTGTCCCAGAATACAAAGGAAAAGTGGCTGCTTGGATTAAGCTGTTACCATCAGAGTCTTTCCCTTAGCCCACAGTCTCCTGTGTTTCCCTCATGAAAAAGGCTGAAGGGAGAGGCCATGGCCAAGGTGAATTTTTCTGGTGCCTTTGTTTCATAAAGTAACATCCATTAAGAAATGCAATTTGAAGCTTACTGTTTTGGTGGTTGTCTAGGAATTTTAATACACTTTTACTGGATAGCTGTGCTGCTGGTCAGAGTATTTTTATGATGAGTCAGGCAGAAGAAAGGGATCAGGACACAGAGCTATTAAAAACTGGCCCTTTAGTGAGCTAATGGACTTCAGAAGTATATCAAAAGAGCACTGGTGGCTCCAGGCCATCATTTGCAAATTTTTTGTATTATCTGTTTTTTTCGCAAGGCTTACTGGATCTATTCAACCTAAGCAGTGTATTTTGAAGTGAAGGGTAAGTCACTTGCAGGCAAAATTTCCTATTCAGTATTTTAGACATTTCAATTTGTAACTCCAGCCTTTGAAGATGAATGTTATTCCTTCCAGCCATTGGTTATGTTCAGTCATAGCCAACCTCTTAAGCCTCTTGCTTATGTCATTTACAATAAGTATGCTTTCTAAGTGCAGATGTCATGACTTCATTATATTTGTCCCATTTCATCTTCCGCCTTCCTGATTCCAAGTGATGCAGACACTTCTGTAGCAGAATGGAGTGTGTTGCATCAGAGTTTGACCACGCCTTTTGTTATATGTCCTTTCTAAATTGCTTATTTGAGCTTTTGTGCATTTTGTGGCCTCTATGGGTTACTCTAATAAATTCAAATAGTAAAGGATTAAGGAGGTGACATTAGTCCTTTACTGCTTTCGGTTATTTTGAAAGCATGACTTCTACAGCAGAATGGCTTTGATTGCTTCTTCTAGTTGTTTTGTGTTATGTTATCAACTCCGCAATTAAGAGATACCTTGGTAGGCTTTCATGTTTGATTTTTGAATGTAATTATTGCTCTTTAATTAAAATGGATGTAATTACAGCCAGCTCTCAGTTATGTGTGGGTGATTTATCTAGGTTGTGAGCAGCAAGACTCTCCCATCTCCTCTACTAGAGTCTCAACTTTACAGGAGTTCCTACTGGGAACACCATCAAACCTAACCAGTAGACAGATAGTCAGGGCTTTAGATTTCCCACATCACTTCTCAGCCATATTACCATGCATGACCATAATTCTTCAAAGCTTTTTTTCAAGCTGTTCATGTACACATTCTCGCCTCTTCCTTCTCCCCTCCCTGCTCCCAGAGTACATACATGCAAGCNATCTCCTCTACTAGAGTCTCAACTTTACAGGAGTTCCTACTGGGAACACCATCAAACCTAACCAGTAGACAGATAGTCAGGGCTTTAGATTTCCCACATCACTTCTCAGCCATATTACCATGCATGACCATAATTCTTCGAAGCTTTTTTTCAAGCTGTACACGTTCTTGCCTCTTCCTTCTCCCCTCCCTACTCCCAGAGTACATACATGCAAGCTGGTCCACGTGTGCAGGTTGACAGTAAGTGCCTGGTCATGCTTATCATAAAACTGCCCTTTTTGTATATTGCTCTGTAGTTGCCTACAAGTACAGTGTCACACACAAATTACATGAACATTTGTATTTATGTGTCCCTGAGTGAAGTGATCATACACAGTAATTTTACACCCGTTCTTCACCGTATGGTTTTTATTTAGTATACACAGTAATCCACCAAGGCAGACAATATGATTTGGTAAGAAGATGTAGATTCCTCCAGTAGTCCAAACCTGGATGAACATAATAGTAACCAAAATTATTTCCTGTGTGAGGATTATGTAGTCATCAGTTTGAGATGAATTTGGCATTATCTAATCCATTTTGCGGTGGACAAAAAGTTTGCATCAGGAAATACAGGAGCTGATTCTGTGTGAGCTGCCATCTTTTTCCTGAGTTTTCCAAGTCCCTGTAGAGGAGTGTAGACTGGAACTTGTGATATTCATTAAGGATTCAGAGAAAGAGGAAATTAAGACTGCATATTTCTGTAATGCTCAGATGCAGATCATATTGCTTCTGTCAGTGCTTGTCAGCAAGTCTAGAGTGCTTAAATGCAAGCTGCTGTTGTGCAGAATCTGAAAATGAGGTTAGAGGCATGGTAGCAGGTAATAACCATGAAAGCTTAGTACTGTAATTCAGTTTGCGTTGAACTAAACTATTCTATGTACAAAGAAGGAAAGGTCACTAAACACATTTAGAGCTGTCCATGTGAGGTGTCTGTCTTTACAACGTATGTAGTCCATCTCATCATAGACATGCAGTTCTTACATAATAAAGATTCACCACATTCACCATGTCCATGGACTTCATCTGCCTCACAATCTCAGTAATACAAACTCTAATTCTGTCTTAATCAACAGTCATTTGATTATTTTTTAGATAATTGCTTACTACATCTGCCTGTATTGTTTGCCACCCCATGGTAAGAAAAAGATTGTTTGGAAAAAAGAAAAAATCAGCACCTTTCCCCCCACCCTCAACATATGTTGTGTTTTGCTTCAAAAATTGTTTTTGTTGTGCATACATATGACTTAACAAATGGCTCTGATATTACCTGCGTGTCATGACTGTTGGGGTGCTGTATAGACAATGATTTGGCAGTGGCCTTCTGAATTTCTTCATGTAACTTTTGGATTCAAAAAGCATTTGGCAGTGGCTTTTGTTTGTGTTATACAGCTCCTGTGCTTGCTGGGTCTGTGTTAGAAGTTACTTTAACAATTTAATCTTTGAGATGAAGGAGAAAATACTTTATTCAATTCTCCTTTCTTTAGAAATACTAGAACATCTACAGAGAGTGGTGAAAATGTGCTATAGATGTAGAAAAAAATTTATTTTTCATCTTTAATAATAAAGAGTTCTGTGACTTTTACACACCCTGGTACTGTGTCTGGGAACTGGGTATTTCCCTCTGTAGACTAATTTGATGCAGCCTGAGGTATTTGCAAGCCAGTCAGCATAGTATCCATATATAATAATAATAATCCATTGTTTGTTTTTCTGATTTTTTTTTAAAGAACAATTAAACTTTTTTTCTTCTCTTTGTAGATACACTATAAAGAAGAGTTTAGAAAATCTAAGGGCAAGTGCATATTTGTACCTGACACCCCACAGCTAAAACATGTGAAAAGTCTTGGTGCTTTTATTTCTGAGGTAAGACCTAAAAGACTGAAGAACTCGCTTTGCTTCTTATCCTTTGTAAAAACTCTCTTAATTGAATATTGTGGGTTTTTTATCGGGGAAGGACGGTTCATTTCAAATAACAGTTCTGTTATGTAATTAGTGTGTACTGTATATAGCAGTAATAATAATTTGCAATTATGCAACACTTATTCTGGGACTCTAAGATGTTTTATTAATGGTTCTGAGACAGTCTCAGCTATCCCATTTTATGGATGGAAAAACTGGGGAACAGGAAAAGGATTTCTTGTTAGTTATTCTGCAGTGATGAGGTTTTCAAATTATACCTGTGTGTAGTTTCCCTGTTCTGGGGAACACAGCCCGATATCAAACAGAAGGAGAGAAGGAAGCTGTTACCATGTTATCACCCCTTTCCTCCTTCAGCAAGGGGACTTGGGCAGACATCAGGTCAACGTCATCTGCAGGTCGCTGTGGTGGGTTAACCTTGGCTGGATGCCAGGTGCCCACCAGGCCCCTCTATCACTCCCCCTTCAGCAAAATAAAGGGGGAGAATAAGATGAAAAACTCTTGCGTCAAGATAAAAGCAGTTTAATTAAAGCAAAGGCCAAGGTGTGCACAGAAATGAAAGGTAAACAAAAATGTTTTTCTCTACTTCCCATCAACAAACAATGTCCGGCCACTTCCCAGGAAAGCAGAGCTTCAGTATGTGCAGCAGCTGCTCCTGGAGACAAACAGTCACAAATGCCCCCCTCCTCCTCCCTGCCCTTGGCTTTTATGGCTGAGCTGATGTCACGTGGTATGGAACAGCCAATCCGGGTCAGCTGTCCTGGCTCCGCCCCCTCCCAAGGTGTGTTGGGAACACCCTGCCAGCACTGTGAGGGCTGCTGGGGGGATACTGACTCCATCTCAGCCGGACCCAGTAGAGTTGCCTGAGCTCTTGGGTGCATATACATGCATACCAGCGTCAGAGTTTTTAGGTCTTCGTGTGTACACAGATGCACACACAGACACAACTGTGGTGGGAAAGAAAGAAAGGCATCTTCCAAAATGCCAGAGCAGAGTTTACTGTCAGCTCTTCATGTCTCAGGTACAAGGTGTTCTAGGGTTGTGTCTCTGATTATTTTTCCCAGGTGAGAACAGCAGCAGCAATGTTACCTGACACAGAGATGCTTTTGTTAAGGAATTGCTGGTTTAGAGCAAAAGCACGATGTAGAAAACCGCTGTTTCGTTTCAAAAGCACAATATAGAGAATTTATTTAATCCATTTGTCTAATTCCAAAGTGAAGGTCCTAATTATTCATCAAAGATTGGGAGATATGAGGATATTTCAGAATTTTGAGACCGTATGTTTTGTGCTATCACACTGTTGAGCAGTTTCTTATTGCAGAATTACCTGAAGTCAATGATGTGATGGATGGTTTATCTTGTAAATTACTGACCTCTAGTGTCCCATAACCTGTTTCTGCAAAACTTGGAACATTGAAATTCTTAACAGCATGTCTACAGCAGTGAAAAAGAGCCCTCTGTTTCGGGAAACACCAGCAAATGTTACAGCAAATTACTGATCTATGTAGTATGTATGGGGAACTAGTCTCTGATGAACAGTTGTGTATTGTGCAGTAAATTAACGATATTAGACAGTGCCATTTAAGATATCCTTGATATTTATGGTTACTTTCACAGCAATTTTGTTAAGCATTATTGTTTTATGAATTTGAAAAAGTTAGATCTGGAGCAAAAGCCTCCCAGATTTTGAACTATTGCTCTGGCCTGTCTCATAAAGCCCTTTTGTGAGGAATTGCTAGTACTGAACACTGGAGATAGTACCACGTAAATAAAAAGTAATCTAAAAATTAGTGTGTAATATGAGAAAATTAATTAGAAATGATGGTAAACATGCTAACTTCAATGTTCCTGTCTTTCTAGTTACCTTTAATTGCTACTACTTACTAACCAGTAAAATATTTTTGTAGGCCTCTCATTGCTTCTACTATGCCAAACTTTGGAAGAAGGAAAGAAAAAAAGATAATTTTGGTTTTATACTTATTTTATACGCCCCCCAAAAATCTTGAATTTAGTTAGGAGGTACTTTACATTGCTTCATGAATTAGACAGATCCACCTGAAGTATTTTTAAAGTTATTATTTAAAAATCTGGTTTTGCTTGAAAGTTTATTAGATTTTTCCAGCTCTAGTGGTCTTTATGGCATTTTACTTAATAGAAAAAAATATGTTGTGTATTTACTGTATCTTATGTAATTTTTGCATTATGTGCCGTAGGTGAAGTACAAAGGAGCTGCTAAGAAAGAGCTTTCTAATTCTCTGTATCAGCAGATGCCAGCCACTATTGACAGTGTATTTGCCAAAGAATTAACACAACTTCAGAGCAAGGTACAATTTTAAAATAATAAAAATTATCTTTATATTAATTGTGTGACAGAATATGACCAATTTGAACAATATTTTTGAACAGATACTTGACTGCCTGCTTGATTAATTTGGGTGAGTTTATCTTCCAGAGTTTATCACCGTAACTTCTTATATTAAAGAACTACTCACTTTTAAAATGTTATAAATCTGGCTTGTTATGTTTATTAAACATAATTTTAAAAACTATTTGTCCTTAATCAATGCAAATAAATCCTTTGGAAATCCATGAATGAAATAAGGAATTATTGAGTTCAGTGACATTGCACCACGTTTATAGGACAGATAAATCTTATATAACAACCATTTCATTTTGGGTATTGTATTAGCTTTATAAAATGTTTGATGCTGAAGGGAAAGAAAATAAAATACTTAAATGACTTTTAAAGGTACTTAGTGGAAGTTGTAAACGTACTTCTTGTCTGCATACTACCACTCAAAACAAATTTTATAGAATTAATAAAATGAAACCAGGTATACTAAACATAGTGTAAAACATGTAGACAACCAGCAAAATATTAAATTTCAGTTCAGTTGCCTCCAGGGGCTTAAAAATATAATGCTCTTAGTGTGGGCAGGTGAGCCTTCATTGATCTCAGTGGAATTGTGAGTATTCAGTATGTGTAATATGAACAAAGTTACAGATTTTCATTGTTACTCATGAGAATTACAGCTGATAGATGGTCATGGCTTTCTGTCCACCAAGTATTTCCACATTTTTCTTGTCTTGCCTTTCTCCTCTCTTAAAGATACTAACTACATGTAGTTTAATACAGCCAGTCTATGAAGTGAACGAACTCTTAAATCCATGTTATTGGTTGTATCTCAATATGCATTCTTCTAATGCGCTGGCTTTTTTTCCAAATAAAGTAGAATATTCATAACAAAAGAAAGCACTGAAATCTCAGTACAGCTTGTAGAGTAATGCTTTGGTTTAATACAGTGAGTTAACTAAGGCTATATTAAGCAAATATAAAAACACAAAGTATATTTTAGTTTGAAAATAGAACATATATACAAACATAGTTCAAAATATACATGCACATATGTATATACATGTATACACTCAAGTTAATGCAGCGCAGTAGCTGAAATGACGTTAATGTGACATTTCATTGTAAAGTGAGCGATCAGAATAATTAAACTAGAAATAAATTTGGAATTAAACTTGTATAACATTTTTAAACCATTAGCTTGATTTATAAAACATTAGTTAACTGGTTTGCCACAGGTTTGTGGCATTTGAGGCACACTCCTGGATTTATTCCAAATTAGTACGTTATACGTTATTTTACGCAAATGAGGTTAATGTTGGTGATGTGTCAGGAAAGATAAATAACTGAGACTGAAAATGAAACCATTTGATTAATAAAAAAAACCCTTTAAGGAAAAGACTGATGTTTTAATTTGATATTTTTTTGAAGATTTTCTTCAATCATCCAACAGTCACAGAGAAACAAATATACATAGAGGATGAGTTATATTTAAGCATAAACTTTTCCTGTAAAATTCATACCGTCCCCTTAGGAATAGATGCATTATAAATCATAATCTACCATAAAACTTAAAGATACGCTGACACATTTTTCCAACTTGTGGTTACTGTTGCAGTGGACCTGAATTTAATGCTACTTTGAGAGAGATCCTAGGGGATTTTCTAGTGGAAAATCTTCTCTACAGTATTCAAATCTAATCCATATTGTGCCTATCACTGCGGTACCTAAGTAGCTAATTCAAGGATTTCAGATTTCAACTGGGTCAGGATATGGCAGAGAGGATTTCTGCTGCATCTATCTCGCTGGGATTGTGAATTTACAGGTCATCACTTCAGCAAGAGGAGACCAAGGGTACGCCATAGGAAGGAGAGAGAACAGCATGGTCTGGCCGTTGTGCCAACTCTCCTGCAAAAAGGCTGTTGCAAGCACAGAACTGCAGTCTGTTTCTCATTTATAGTAAGTTAATTATAAATAGGTGCTGATTTCCTGAGAGGTGGAACATACAAGTATGTGTCCTCCTCCCCATCCACATTAAAACAAATTTACGCCTTTGACTCCCTTTTCATGCTTCTTGGGTTCAAGGCCAGGCTTGAATGCTTTTGTAGCCAGATCAAGCAGGTGATTTCTCACTCTGTGATGCCGTGTTCTTGGCAGAATCTGTAGCCTCAACTGCTGAGGGGGTGTGTTGGGACTCGGGGATCATGGTGTGGAAGAAAGAGAGCCACTGACTCTCCCCACTGCTGCCTGCTGGCACAGGGCTACTGAGTCTGGAATGCCTCAGCTGGGTGATCTCCTTACACAGGCACGTCCTCAGCAAACGGTCTCTCCCATGATTTGATGTTTGATCCTGAAATGCTGCTGCTGTGGTGCTGCTGCCCAGCAGCTCCATTTTCAGCCTACCTAGATCTAGCCCAATTTACTCATTTTATACACTGCTTCTGATCATGATTTAGGAACTTGAAGACAACTAGGGGAAACTTCCTTTTCTCACAACAAATTATTCCCCACCTACAGCTGCCCTTCACTGCCCTCTCCAGAGCAAACAGGCTCCATAGCAGCTTCTATCACTTCTGCATTCTCTAATTGATATGGCAACTGTCATCAACTTCCGCAGAGCCAGGATTTTGTTCTGCAGGGTTCCAGCTGTACAATGTCAGCTCTAACAGGATCTTGCCATAAGGGAGAGCACAACACCGTGACAGTTGTGGTTCTCCTCCTGCGGAGCTTTCTTCCCATATTGGCTGTGTTGATTCATGCTGGATTCCCTCTTCAAGATACACAGGAAAGGCTAAACCAAGAGCACCTCTGCTGGCTTTTGCATAAAGCCCACATTTGGTCTTTTGTGTTTTAGACAAAATTGACACGAAGATGGAAATAAATACCCATAGAGAAGGAAATCCATCTGCAATTTTGTCAAAAAATCATGACACTATTTATGGGTAGAAGGAGAATGAAAAGGAAATTTAATAGCCTCACATATGTGGGCGGCTTTTATCAATTTCATTTTTTCCTCTGTGCAGAAGATTTGCCTGTTGGCTTCTAAATAGCTTTCTTGAGGGTGAGCAACCAGATATTCCTCCCTCTCTCTCTTTTGTCGTAGCTGTCCCCAGAGTAAGCTAGAGAGAGCAGAAGAAGTCCCTGTCCCCAGTGTGTAACTTTACCCTCCTTGCCAGCCTACAAAGCTCTCACCAATTTCCCTGTTCTCTGCAATGAGAAAATAAAGTTGATCAGAGCAGTTGATGAGGCAGGGAGCCCTCATTTTGATTTTCCTGAGAGGAAATGGACATTTTCTGGGAAAATTGCAATTTTGCTGTAGAAAATATTTCTGAAGGAAAATTTCTGATCATTGGTAGCTTTGTGCCAAGTCTTTTTCTTGTCTGACGACCAGTGTACTGAGTTCTTCCTTATGCAGAACTTTTTTTTTAAGGTGTCATAAACAATGATAAAGGTATTTAAAATTGCTTGAGGGGGAAACAATGTTGAAAAAAAGTATTCATTTCATCACTTTTTTCAGCACTTTATTTCTGCTGTAAGAAGAGATTGCACTGTTTTTCTTCTTATCTGAAAGGAGTAATCTAAAACAAACTGAAAGCCATTTAATTTTCTCTGCAAAGGGCAATATCTCAACTAGTAACTATATGTCAATGTTCAACAGTATTTTCTGTTTGTCTTTGAAGATGATGAGCCAAGTGAATCTTAAGCAGTATTTTTAACTTCCAGATAAAGTTTCAGTTTTTCTTACTTGTGGGCAGAATCCTCCTTTTACTTTCATATGTATTTTTTGTACTGTGATAAAGCTTTTTTTGTGGTTTACTGCACATTCACGATCATATTACACACTATGAGACTGTTTTAAGTAATTACTCATTCTTTTTATGGTATAAAATCTCATGTTCAAGATTTCCTGTTTTTTTTTGTGGTAGCAGGTATTAGTCTCCTGTACTTCTCTAGTTTTGTTTTACACATATTTCAGGTAATGTAATTCTCTGTCTAGATATTAAAATGACATATTTTGTGTTCTTGAACATTTGCTCCTACAAAATCCTACATTGTGGATTTTAAGTTTGGTGCTCAGCTTACTGACTATAAAGGAAAATATAAAAATAAAAATGGAATAGTGTTTAAAGTATTCCAAAAGAGAGGGTCAGTCAGGCTGAAGTTAAAAGAGCACAAAGCTTTCCTTAATGCAGCTTCTTATTGGCACACTGATGTGCAAGAGAGATAGGAAAAATAAAAAATTAGTGCTTACAAATTAGTTCAATTTGAAGTCATACCTACTTAAATAATTGGCTTGTATTTCTGGAGTTAATGCATGGTGCCATTACAGAGTAGAGGTTACATTAGTGACCTATAATACTTGATCTCTCTGTAGAGTAGTTTCATATATAGATTTGATAAAGAAAATTCAATTTAGCTAAAATCTGAAAATTAACATGAAATGAGAAATACGTGTACACATGTTAACATGTAAAATAATGGCCCTATGAATATTGATAAAATAATCCTCGTAAACATTGCTTCATGCTTCCTTGGAACTGATTTACAGATCTGGGAACAGTTCTGCACTGAACTGTCCAAAACTAAACTAGACAGCTTTGAACTCCTCCTAGCCTGTGCTTGCTTCAAGGTTAACTGAGTCAGTTAATACGAATAATGTAAAAAGATAGGAAGAACATAGCTGTCAAATAGCAAGTCAAATATTCCTATATTAAGCTAAAGAAACAGTCATCTTTTCCCACGATTGTGGACACTCAGTTGTAATTTCTGTTAGTTTTCTTTTACTGGGAGTTGATGTGCTTTTGTTTTTTGATGTCTTGGTTACATAGCCCGTTTGCCAACAGAAAAATATAGATGTTGAAGCAGCAAAGTGGCAATGGAATAAAATATCTGAAAATTAGTAGATTTTGGAAGTAACTGTATGAGTGTGCTTTTCAGTATGGTATTAAGTGGGGAATGTCTTAAAAGTGACAATGTGAAACAAAGTAGCAAGAGCTTTTGTGGCTTATATTTATATAGGGATTATACTTCTTCAGGATAGAATTTCTTAGAGGTGCTTTAGTCTTGTTAAAGATTGTTTGCTTTGCCAGTTGCAAGATGTATCAGTAGAGGGGGGTTATAGACAATTTTTTTTGTTTCAATTTAAGTTGTGTTTGTTTCCCCAGAGGTCTGATCATGTTGCATTTATACTGTATAAGGAGATGGCACTTTTAAAGTTTCCTAATTTGATACTGTCATTCATGTAGTAGCAGTGTAAAAAAAGAAACAAAACCCAACAAACCGAAACAACCCCTTTTTGTTTTAATCTCTTAGCCTCTATATAATTTAATTTTGTAATCTGAGATAGTCAGGGCAGGTGCTAATATATTGCCTTGGGCACCCTGATCAGTGACTCAGATGCAGTCTTGATGCCTTAAACACAAACAGATACAACATTTTCTCACAGTTCTAGTAGCCTGTCCTAAAAGAATCTGAATGACTGTAGTCAGGAGTTCCCATCTGAAGACTTACACAGTATTCTTTTATTGCTGTCAAGGGTTTTAGTTTCAAATCCTTCTCCTCCTGGCCAGCTTTCAGTCTCATTTAGTATTTGCTGTTTTCTTGGGGATTATTTTAATGCTTGCTCCTGAGAGCTATTAGAAAATGAATTTACTTGAAGCTTGCTGCTTCCTCAGACATCAAGACCTGGTGAATTTTCTTAATGTAAGCCTAAAAGCTTCTGACAAGGATAAGTGCAAGATCAGCTTTTCAGGCAGCTTTCGTATGTGAGAGTGTGTATATGTAAGTATAACACAGCACAGTGAAGCCCAACATTGAGCTCAGTTTCTATTACAAAAATAATTTTGTTTATAAACTCCCAATCCAATTTCATTTTCTTTTACCATGTTGACAATTGAATGTAAATATTATTTTTCTTTGTGAACCTGGGGGCTAGTCAAAAGGTCTGTTGTGCTAGTAATTTCCAAAGAGTGGAAGAAATAGATGTTTGGGCTATGAGTATTTCATGTAAACCTGTCTGAGGAATGCACAAAATATTTTTTTCTGAAAACAGGAAAAACAAAAAGAAGATTGAGGAAATATTTACTTAGCTGATAAATTAAAGCGTGTCTTCAAAAAAAAAAAAAAAGGCCAAAAAAAGCTTTCCTGTATGCTTTTCTCTGGGCTGTCTTCACACCTTGTTAAGGTTAATTTTCTGTTTCTGTATATTTCTTTTTTCTCCTGTCTACTCACACCTCTGCTGCAATAACTGACTCAGAGAAATCTCTCTGCTGACTGTGCCTCATATATCTCTGTTTTGGGTAGAAGCTGCTCTCGTTTCAGGGTTCTGGTTCCATTAAGGAGCTCAATTATTTATTACATTTCTTCCTGAATACAGGCGCACTACGATGCTGGGTTTAACCCAGCTCATATTATTATACCTGCTCTGCCGGGGGCACGGAAGTATAATGTTGCTCTTTTCAGGTTCTCTACAAACAAAAACATGATGCTGAGAAAGGAACTTCAGATTATGCACATATGAAGGAGCCTCCAGATATTAAACATGCCATGGAAGTCAACAAATACCAGAGTGATGTAAGTACTCCCCCGTCTAAAATGAGTTCACGTGTTTTGGGTGGATACATCTATTATCGCTAGCTGAAATGAACTGAGCAGGGAGTATTTTCATATTTCATTAGTTGTTATTGTCTTACATTATTTGCTCTGAAGTAATTTGTGACATGATATGTGCTTAAAATATGCTATGAGTAATGGTATGTGACTTTTATTCTAAACTGCGTTGGAAGGTGGTTGTTATTGTTTATTAGAGCAATTGTTACTAAGTCCTATCAGTTTGAAATAAAATTAGAAAGGCAGGTTCTCTGAATTCATGGGTACCCACCTGTACTTTAAAAGTGTATGAAGCTCTTTGTTTACATTAACACCAGCGTTGTTTCAGTGTCTTACACTGTCAAAATGTGGGTAATTCCTCAAGGGCTCTGTTTAGAGGAGAGAAGGGGGCTGTTTCTGCTCTGCTCTTGCACACTTTTGTGCCCATGAATAACTTTGTTCTTATGTCAGGAGTACATATCAAATGAGTTCCGAAGAACAATTTATGACTTATTTTACAGAACCCGAGTCACAGTGTTCAATTTCATGCCTGTCACTAGTTTATGCCACTGACCAAAGTATTTCTTCTTGTAGTTTTACGATTTACAAATAAACAGAGTATTCAGCAATATTTTTCAAGTTGGTTTTATTTTTTTTAGCTGATTGTTAACTTCTTGAAGTTCTTTAAGATTTCACAATATAAAAAAACCTAATAATAGTATTTACATTTTTTATTAGTTTCATGTCAGGTTTGTTTTCATGGTTGAGCAAGCTTATACTAGCTCAATACACCATTGCTAGGGATGGAAACGCTACCAAGATTAGTGTCTTGAATTATACAAACATAATGTTGAAGAAAAATGTCTTAGGTTTCGTAAAAGCTTACTTATGAGAAAAGTAAATTTTAGCAGAAGATTGGCTAAAATAGTGAGGTCATTTTAAAGGCTACACAAACCCAGTATGAGCCCGTGACATGTGAATACCTTTAAAGTTATGAACCATTTCCATTCTTCTTAGATAAGCAAGTCAAGTCAGGTAGGTATGTGATTTTTAAACTTGTTTCTCAGGTAAAAAGGATATTTGTTTGCTGCTAACAATATAGAAAATGAAGCTTGGGTGTTAATTTTGAATTAACTTAAATTTACCCTGTCTTCCCTACTGACAGAGTAACAAAGACTCTTAGGTTATGTAGGCTGAAAGCTAAATGTCAATGTTAGATGTATGTATGTGTGTGCAGAATCTTGACAGCTGGCTGCTGATTAAAAGGCTGCTGGAAAACTTCAGGGAAGCATTATGTTTGAAGAATAACTTTTTCTTCTGCTGGGAAATACCTGCATTGGAACTCCCAGCAGTAATTTGCAACCTGCCTTGATTACAGAATTCCCTCTTCCTGTCAAACTCTGGCTGTCTCTGCTGTTCGAAGCATCAGGATGTCAGATTGACAGAGCGTAGGAGCTTGGGAACATGAACTTCTCTCCCCATAAGCAGTAGGAATGATGGTGGACTGCTAGGAAAGGAAATAATGTTGGGAAGAGGGATGGGAATCCCTCTCAGAGAAGGTGGGGGAACCAGGAGGAATATGAGACGAGTTTTTGAATCAAATTCATCATGGTCTGAGGATTAGTATGCTAGTGCAAAACTCATTCCCCTTCTACAGCTGTACATCACCTACTAACAGAATTAAGGAGAGCAGGGTACAGATGTGAGAGTAAAGGAGATTCAGTTGTTTCATCTTCTTTCACCCTTAAAACAACAAAAAAAAAAAAAAGGAAATGAAGGCAAATGTAGGACGGAAGGATGTTTTGATAAATGAGAACTTTTAACAGCAGGTTAAAAATAATGAAAAAAATATGAAGGGAATTATTTTCAGCCTGAGCAAACTTCAAAAAAATCAAACAAACCCTCCATATCTAACATAAAAGTCTAACCAGTTAGTTTCATCTGCTTAAGAACAGTTTTTTTCTGGTGGCACCTGGGGAGCTGCAGTGCAATGAGGATATATCTTTATCACACATAAAGGAACAAGTTATGTAAGTCCAGTTATTATCCAGGGGAGTTGCACCGCTCCTGTGGGTAGCTGTTTGGGCACCATAGTGAATAGCTGTGGATTTCTTGTTTTGTAAGTACAGGTTTAATTAAGAGCTGTGTGAGTCTTCATCTTTGAGTCAGAGCATGGAATAGTGAGTATCCCAAATGCGGAGCATTTGTCTTTCTGAACTATTTCAGGCTATTTGTAGAATCACAGCTTTGAAAATTCAGGGAAAAAGGAGGGAAACTACTGGGGGAATAGAAGGACAAAGCTCTTTTATCCACCACTCAGTACAATATACCTAAGGGAACAGAATGCATGTTTACCTACAATGCTCTGCCAATTCAATTCAACCTTTACAAGCAGGGTTTGCATCTAATAGGATTAGGATGTGTTTAAGACTATTTACTCAGCCTTAAAATAAGGCTGACATTTATACTCAACTCTGTGAAATGTGCAATTTCCTTTAAAAATTAAGACTGTATTCAACATATAATACATTTGTGCTGACATTTTGAAATTTTCATGTGCTGTAGGCCTTCACACCACTTTGAATATCATTAACACACTGTATGAGCATGGGCTGAAGCTGCATAATGGGGAAATCCTGTAAAATCTCCTGAACAATGTGATCATGTAAAAGAAAAACATTTTTCTCTTCTTCATCTTTAGACTGAAGAAAATTGCTCTAGAAAGAACCAAAGTGACTTTTTTAATGATAGGGAATTTACTTAAGAAATAATTTAAATGCTACATAATGCTTGAACAAATGCATGTTTATCTAAGCCAGAGTCCTTTTCTCTATAAATTGGCCTTCTGTTTTGTGAAGAGAATGTTAATGATGTGACTTTGGCACCCAAAGGCATTTGGAGGAAAGTGAAGTAGGGACCATCAGCCTACTTTATGCCTGTGCTTGGCTGGTGTCATTTAGCTCATCTGGAAGTATCCAAACTGGGGGCCAAAACTATGTGGTGGCCCTTAGAAAACTGTCAGGTCACAAAATAGTGGTTCACCTGATGTGTAGCTGAGGATCAGATTGATGGAAGAAAGTAACTGAACATTGAAATGACATGACAATTAAGTTCCTAAAGCAAAGAAGACACTTGCCGCCTTGTGTCTAGGTAGAAGCTGCACATAGCATTTGATGGAGGTACTCAAAGCTGTGATTCCATTTTGTCTGTTCCATGACCTGGTCCATCACTGGGCATTATGAATATCAAAACAATGTTAAGTGCTTGTGCAGCAATTTCTGTGTTCCACTTGGTTAAATCATTGATTCTCCTCACAGCATTACTTTGTAAGAAATAAGGAAGTGGTATTCTGATTTTTCAAGTAAGAAAACTGCAATAGACTCATTTGTGGACACTTAAAAAGCAGTTTGCACATCTAAGGTTGGTGTTCTGGTATCTTTTCTCTTACGCTTATGTATGAAACAGTGCTGCTTTTAAAATGTTAGTCGGCAGTTGGGCAAAATTTAGATGTATATGCTTGCTCTTTGCAGTCCATATGATGTCAGTAGTAGTAATACGTAATGTTTCAATGACCATCTAAATCGGAATATTTAAAAAAATCTATTATTGTCTTAGGAGTAAGCTTTTTTTTCTTGTTCAGGATATTGTGCAGTCACAATCCACACCAAAAAAATTTGCATTCTTTCTGATAAGATTAAATCAGCAGATCTTAAACTTGATGTGCTTAAACACCATCAATAACATTCCAAAATGCAGATGTTTGTTTTGATGCAGATCGTGCTAAAGTCAAGCTCCTCCTGGCTCTCTCTTCAGCATCTGCATTAGAAAAATCACCTTTCACTNAAGGGGGCAGAGACACAGCTGACAGGCCATTAGTGGACTTGAAGCTCTTAGAAAATACTAAGCAGGGACAAACAGTAAGAGACAAATTCTCTTGCAGATAGGTGTGCCCAGCTTCTGGCTGATTCCTGTGTGTGCATCTCAAGAGGACAAAATGTGTTCATAGCTACTTCTGCATATTTTAGTAATTTATTACCTACAGTCGGGAGTAGTTTTGGAATTAGAATAGGGGAGAAGACAAAAGACTGCAGCAAAGGTCTGAGTGCTTTAAACCTAGGTGTGCTTGGGTCACCATGTAGCAGAAGTTTCTGTTTGTTGATTGACAACCTGAGATGTTTTGCAGCCTTGTTAGAAATCTATTTACTTTGGAGCATTGTAGTGCATTCCAGTACACTGGCACCATCATGAAAGATGAAGCATCTTCAGGACCCTTAACTGGAGTAAATAGACTGAGAATAAGTATGCCTTTTAATAAGAGATGGAGATTTGGCCCTCTTACAATTAGTCTACTAATTATATGCAAGCCCTGAATATTTTCCATGCTTTGCAAAAACTACTGGCAATTCAGAATATATAATCACATTTGGGATTAAAGACAAGAAATGGCTTTTGTTCTTTAAAAATATTCAACAATGTGTAACCACTTTTAATGTAGTTCAAAATCAGGGTAGAAAAACACTTTAGTTAGTACTTGTAATTTACTGTTTGCAACTTCAAAAGTAGAGATAGTACAACATTTTCCCTTTTTTTTGTCCTAGCTTCCTTCTTGCTCACATTTCCCACTGGTCTTCTGTAATTCTCCATTTAGGTCTTTCACTGCTGCTCCTAAGTTGTCAGAATCTTTGTTACTTTTTCCTATGCAAAGGCCAGTTTGTGCAGATGTTTTGTAGACCTGTGGCCTTCATAAAAGGGAGTAATTATTGTGACTTTGGTGATGTTTTTTGGTAGAACCTGAGCAATCTTTTGAAGTAAGATCTTTTGAGTAAGGGCCTTGTATAATGCTTGCAGGTTCCAGTCAGGGTTTGAGCCTCTTGGTAAGGGGCTGAACCAGCTTAGGAGAAAAGATGTCACGTTCCCTGGGTCCTTCTGTGGTTTCCTTTCTTGTGTTGCTTGACCAGGCTTCATTTCTCTTCTGCCCTCTCGCAGGCTTCTCTACTTTCCATCTTGGTGCCCATGGGTGCACACACCAAGCTGGTTGCTTTGCCCTGCCTACATCTGTTCCCCTGCTCTGCCAGAATAGCTCTGGTTTTACTGTTCTAACATAGGACTGTAAAAAAAAAAAAAAATCACTAGATGGAACAGAATAGCAGCTGTGTAATAGAGGCCAGCACACTGTCCCAATGGGAAAG